>JAQIXO010000157.1:0-31861 GCA_034700305.1 Protaphorura armata
ATGCAGCCCCATACCCGCGTATATCCCATCCAAGAGCTACTATTAGAGCTAATGCTCTACTCAGAAAAGGTATTGATGGATGATATGATAGAATAGATATATTATATATCTGTGGGTTAAAATCACCATGACCCTCCACAGTGATCGCCCTACTGATCATGAAAACGATTCTCATGTGGAGAAATTCTAAGAAACAAAAACAGCATGATGGAGATGTGCACTGCTCTTGACTTGACTCTGACTCTGAGGACAATGAGGAGAAAGTGAAAGGAAAAGATACAGACACAAACAAATTCATCTCCAACCGTTAGTTCCTGACATCTCCACTCAAATAATTCATGCTCAATTAGGTCCACGTGGAGAGGGAAAATCGTTCTGCCTGGAACGGGTTATAAACCTTCGTCATGTTCACCAAAATCCACGCCTTTACTTAATTTACACAAGGAATGAAGCCTCTTGTTTTGTAACTCATTAAACAGTGTTGTGATTAAGGATTCATTAGTTCTAATTCAAGTGCCTATCTTATGACACGCTAAGGCTCGAGGAGATCTTGTCCCGACTACACGGCTCACGGCACAACTACCTGGAACATGGACGCGAGAGGACTCATTCGCTTTTCTCTAAAACTTCATTGTTTATAAATGGGATTAGGATTATGTTCCCTTGTAGTCCGTAGGGCTCAAGGGGGAGTTCTCACGCGGTAATGCTAAAGCTATCTTAAAATTATGAGGATTTTGTTGAACGGAATACGGCGAAAGCACTGTAATTAGGTTCAGCGATGCTTTTAAACACTTCACAACTTTTAAATCTAATTAACCTTTGCTAATCTTTATCCTAAGAAGAAGTTTCTCTTCCAAATTGCGCCCAAAACAAATAAACAATTTGTTATTTTGGAGAAGATTGTGTTGAGATTTTTAAAAGCACAATTAGTATAGTACAGCTCTGCTTTCTTATGACCTGGAGTACTTCCCTTTTGAACAATCGGGGAGGTACATAAGCCAGCCTCTGTCCTGAAACCGAAACTGAGTATTCTATATGGTGTTTAGTTTACACAGCTCCAGGCACGTGTTGTCCGGATCTGGTTTACAAGGAAAAATCCTTTTTACTTTAACCTAACGTTTGGCCATGATGAAGATAAGTGAGTTACTCATCTCTTATGAACATGGCGGAGTACAAGAGTGCGTTGGCCTAGTCCTCACTAGCTGGCTGTACTACATATCCAGCTTGGATCTAAAAAAAAAGTCTTGTACCCAACTTACTTCATTTAATATTTAATAATTGTAGAATCTAGTGCGGATAGGGTGTACATGATCACAGTCTACATTCTCAAGTTTTGCAACCGTACGCACGTACGTACGTGTGATTAGAACCCTGTGGTGAAAGTTAGAGTGTAATATTTCTCCATTCATCATTCAATATTATCATCTGAAAAAACCACCAGGCTCTACAACTACCAACTACGTGATTCAACCGCAGCTCGTAAATTTATTTTGTATTTTTTTTCCAAGAATAGAAGGAAAGGAAATAAGTTGATGTTATTATACTGCGGTTAAAAAAGGATGGATAAGCTTTTGGCCTGTTCAACCCGTCTACGTCTACTGTCTACCGTCTTGAGTGGATCTGAACAGTCCAATTTATAAAACTGTAAGACTTGAAAGAAACCCGCCACAGATTGCCAAGTCAAGTGTGTCCCATCATGAGCGTGTCAAGAACTCAAGACAAGGTTTTTTTTATCTCTAGGATTCAGGTCACCATGCAACCAAACAGCAGTGGACACTTATTGAACAACTCCGTGTCCTCAACATGTTTTAAAGGGGGATGTAATAGTCTACCCGGGAGCTATCTTCTGCAAGGAAAATTGTCCCAAGGGATTTGTGGAACCCAGGAAAAAAAAGAGCGAGTACTGACGATGACTTGGAAATGTGTACGTGGAGCCGCACTGCAATTGTGTTTTTTAGAAGGAAGCACAGCGGTAGAGAAATTGAGTAAAAGCTATGAACTCAACTCAAAATCATCACTTACCATGTACTCGGCCTTAAATTCATGTTCTGCGAAGAAAAGTCGTCTAAGTTCCCAAGACAACTCAAAAGCTGTCAAAATTGGGTCCTTTGATGAGAGGGCAATCAGTGATGGACTTGCCAAGGCTCTGTATGAATTTATCCTAGAACGGGAATGTCGTAAAGAGTCTTCTTGTCTTGAGGTCACGCACTCCTCACACCCACACCTAGAACCACACCAGAGGAGAAAACTAATAAATTCTTGAGTGACAGTCACAACGATACACACGAGGTCATTTCCTCAATGGTAGAAACTTATGGCTTCCACAGTTCCGGCATTTTACCCATTTGAATAGTAATAAAGCAAAGAGAGTGCTTTGTGCATGTGTCACCCTTTGGAGCATTCGTTCGTTCACTCAACAATGCCTCCGGAGAAAGTTTGTTAGTTGCACTGGGAGTATATAAACGGTGTGAGGGCATTTTACCTGGTATAGTGCAACGTGCATTGAGCTGATACGAGAAAAACACATAAATCAATTCCATTCTGTCTTGTGTGTTCATTGCCATTGCCATGTTCCACTTGTGAGGGGTGTCTGGGATTGAAAATGATGTATTGTTTGTTTATGAACGAAAACATTCCAAGAGTTGAGTGCACTATTCTCTACCTTAGGGAAATTCCGTCTCTTCGAGGAAAGTACGAATTCCAAGCAGGGTGCACCAGAAAATGCGGGCACACTTGGAATGACTACAGTGGTGGAACGCCTTGTTCCATTTACTCTATTTAAGGTTCATTAAAAAGTCCGTGCGATTCTGAGCAAGGAAAAATTCAATTCACAATTTGGAGTAAGGAGTGACAAGGTCACATTGAATATTTTCTCAGTTAACCCATGATCGGTTGAACTCAAAGAATGTAGTCACAATATGACCTAGGTCAAATGGAATGTCAATCGAACAGCAAGGTCAAGCTGAGAAAACACGAACTAATTTTTGTGACCTTTTGGGTTTCTGGATTTTTGATAATTACTGGTGAATTAATTGTCCCAATTTGTTGATTCCCTCGTCGATTCCAACTTATTGCATCATTCATCATATTGCTGAATAAACTAATCAACTTTTTTCCTTGGAAATTATTCAAATTGTTATGCTCCACAACAGTCGCATGATCGCCTTTACCCTGTCCAAATTTTGTTCCCAACTGTAACTCTGTTCCCCGAAATTAATAGCACTTATTTCTCATTATTTTCAACATAATTTTAATTCATCTGGTTAGTACATTTACGTACGTTCAAGCGGAAAAAGAGCATCAGAATGATCAAGTCTCATTTTATGTATGAAAATATTCCAGACTCAAACTATTTTTTGATATAACTATTTTGAGTTTGCCATGGGCGAGCGCAAACAGAAAGTAATCACAGATTGAGTCTAAGCAAACTATCCTCTAATTTTGCTATCTACATGCACTAAGGAGAACCCAACTCTTGTAGTCAAAAGTTAACTCATTATGTAGTTCGTCCCCGTATCCATCCCATTCATAGGAATGTAAAGTCATCTTGTAAATAATCATGTACCCTCTTAAATTCCACCATTCCAGAAGACTCCTTGTTAAGACTGTAACAACGTTTGACTTCTCGCAGTAGCTAAAAGATAAAAAGATTAGAAAAACAGAAAACTTCCAACACATGGAGTCCACGCTTCATTCTAAAGTCTGAAGTCTGAGGTGAATGAATGCAGTTCCCTCATCCTTCTTAAAAAAAGTGAGAACTATTTAGCATCCTTGGCATTGGCATTTGCCATTTACTATACTCCAGCTGGCTAGTCTTTATAATTGCCCACCCGCGTACCGTCGCGTACTGTCCTAACGAACCTGAACTAAACCATGCAGACAAATAGACAGTTTAGTTAGAAGGGGAAAAAAAAGTTAGAGACTTTCCCTACGTATTTGCCTCTCAAAGTAAAACTTCTCACTAAAATCGGTTTTTCCGCAAAACCAACCGCAGTCGGTTGTACAATTCCCTTTCCCGCAGGAGGTTTCATTCAGCATCCAAAGATCTGAGCATCCAACTCAAACTGCCAAGCGTATTTTATTCACGGAGCATTAAACAAATACAAGAAGAAGGACATTTCACGCAAAGTTCACAACCAGGCTGTGCCATTGCCGTCGCGGCCCTAAGAAAAGATGAACCCCAATCCACTGTCTTTGTCATTTCCATAAGTAAAATGAGAGCAATTTTAGAGTGTGGCATTGGCATTATATTTCACATTGGCATTGGCTCAACCCGAGTCATGGTTAGGCTAGATTATGATGACTTCAAATCGCAGTTCAGTTCATACTCGCCATCCCCATGCCTGGCTCTAGTAGTAATAGTCCAGGATTTATCCACCAAATTCAGTAGTTACAAATAATAATCCCCCTCTCCCAACTTTCAATTTCTTCTTTGGAGATTCTTAAGTGAACTTTTTGGATTTTCTGTGTTTATTAAGAAATCGTAGTGCTTGCGTGTTAGACTCCATTAGGATTTAACCGATTGACCTGCGTTGTGTGACTTGGAGAAAAAATCATGCCGTTAAGATACAGCATGGTCCAAAAATATAAAAGAATGATTTTAGGATGCATGAATTTATTAAGTTTGACCAACACGTTTTCGTCGGGAAGTTATTGCGTGAAAGTATTACATTCAATATTTATTGAATTTCATTATTTTCTGGAAACGGAATAAAATGTTGGGCTGGAATGTGGTGACCCATGGCTATGAACGACCCTGTATACACGAAGGATGATATGTTTATCTTCTACTATCAGTTTAGCTGTGAAAATACATAGCAATACGTGCGTGCCATGAAGATAACATGAACCGCAACCTCATTTTTCAGAATTGAATGGGTGAAAGCACAGAGTGTGGAACCATCCATGGATGTGCAATTTACTCCGATTGAGATAAAAAGTTGGAAATGTTCATGCACTCTTATTTTTGAAATAGGCAGAGTTCTTGGATACAAACAGCAATTCCATACTTTCTGGAAGTGATTTCTTAAGATTCAGAACTCATTAACTAAACTACACACATATGTTACGAAAGCGCATTGATCTCGATCTACTAAATCTGACGTAAGAAGATCAATAAAATTCTTGCTCTTGCAGTTCAGCACATTCCAATGTTTCATTGAATTTTCTCATAAGTCGTTTGTGCTAGCAATTTTATAATCGTCCACCATTTGTGCA
The DNA here is from genome assembly GCA_034700305.1 of Protaphorura armata. Taxonomy (NCBI): domain Eukaryota; kingdom Metazoa; phylum Arthropoda; class Collembola; order Poduromorpha; family Onychiuridae; genus Protaphorura; species Protaphorura armata. Next base: position 5,218 of record JAQIXO010000157.1, read on the forward strand.
ATTTTATCGTAATTTTTATTGATTTACAAGAACTTCATACAATTTTCATTTTAATTCTAAATTCCGATTTACATATTTATGCCCGCAATGCCAGTTTGTGTATTGTACCTATGCAAATTCTGGCTGTTATTGAAAGTGACATTTCTGCGGCGGTGCAAATTTAAATAAATTCACTCTGAATTGAAAGTGATCTGAGGTGATGAGATCTTGTTGAGTCTAAAGTGATGACTCACATGAGAAAGAATAAAAGAAGGTGGTGCTCCAAATGACTCCTTTGTCTCAATAAATGGAGAGAGAACGTTACATTCAGTTCAGTAGACCTTTCATGGATTCCCCATGTTTAGAATTCAAAGTAACGAGGGAATTCTACCGGAGCATCCGTACTATGACTTAGAAAGTCCATCCGTGAGTATTCTGCATTAGTGGGAGGAAGTTGTGGTATGTAGTCATCTAATATTTTATTTTGACTTTCCAAAGAGAAACGTGAGACGTTACTCCTTTCCTTGCAGATTGTTAGAAGACGACGTAGTTAGTTTCTAAACTAAATCTGAAAACTACTAACAACTAAACCAACTGTACCACACCGTCGAGCGTCGTGGTATAGAGGTGGTAAAACTAAATCTCAAAAAGACACATTCTATGTCTTCGTTACTAGACGAAGACGACCAACGTACACCACTCCCTGCTAGTTTTCTCCCCTTATTTTAATCAACTCAACCGAGCCCTGTAAACTAACACACACTAAACCTCCTATAATTTTCTCATCCGTCACACGGAATTCTCTTTTGGTTTCAGAGGAGAACAAGAACAAGGAACAAACTAACAAAACCCTCAAGCCAAAAAGGAAAGGAAGGAAGAAGAGTAATTCATGAGGGTACTTAATTCCTATTTCCTACAATCCAATGGACAAAACACAAGGGAATAAATACTCCGTGGTTTCCCTCCATTTATTCAATTTGTCAAACAGTTAGTATTAGTACACGTAACATTACACTGTTTGTATTTTAGCACAGGTTTTATAGGATAATTTTAAACCCGTTAGTCCGCTCTAGCTAATTACACTTTTCCTAAGTTTACGAGTCCAATAATGGATTTTCTCATGTCACAAGTTTGGCAATCTAGCCAGAAAATATGGGTTGTTTGGGGACGTCAAGTCCAGTTCAGTTCATGGACGACTGGAATTGACTCTCACCAGTACATATGTACACCATACATACCATACATACCATACATTACATGTGGTTAGTGTCTTTTTGAGTAAACAAGGAAAAGATTGAGACCGGAACCAAGTGAATGGAACTAATGACAACTGGCTGTCAGAATGAAATAATGGAACCATGAGCATAACGTGACAATAAAATGGCTAAATGACCTGTGAGTCGTTGATACGATTTGGAACGACCAAAATTCTCTTTTGTTGTGGTTGTTTTGTTTACAAGATTCTGTTGGCAATGCAGTAGTTCGTATCGTATCACGTTTGATAGGGTTGAATTGATGGTTAGTCTATTACTATATTTGTATACATATACAGTTATAACATAATGTGACCTTAAACGTACCGAATGTCGTGTGGCATGGGTAGCGTGGCTCCTCGGTCCAAGAGTAATTTAATAATTTCGTAGTTGTCTCGATGGGCTGCAAGGATGAGGGGAGTGATGTCAGATGTGAAAGTTGCCGTGTCGGGCGGAAGAGCTTCCCAACTCTACACACAGGAGAAAGTCAAATGTCAAGACTGTCAAAACATTAAATTTTAACTTAACAAGGAAACCGCGTTTGATGTAACGGGTAGATGGACTTGAACAGAGAGGCGTTTTATCATGTGTATATTTTAAACAAGAATGTCTTAATTCATACCATCCGCAAAGGCTAGAAACTAATGTTATGTTAACTGGAATTGGGGGTAACAATCAAAGCCAAATTGTACATATTCAAATACTCCGATTGCAACGCTAGGGTCACAGGGAAAAAGAATCCACAAGTAAAATGCTATCCAATCAAAAAATATTTGAGGATTACTTGTTCCCTCTAACTATGCATTGACGGTTGGAACGTTTGAAGGAGTAATCATGAATGGGAAGCTTGAAGCCATTCAAATTAATTCATGAATGGTTGGAGCGGAAAGGCATTCCTTAGATCTTTCAGGTGAGGGTAGATTACGGATAAAAAGTAAGAAAAAAGAAAGAAAATACTACTAGCAGTCGTCATACAAGAGAGTAAGAATTCATAAAGAGTTATGGGATTCCCAAGTTCTAGTTGTACAATGTAAGGTTGAATTGGATGAGTCTCTCAGAAGAAGTACAAGATTTTTTTCCCAAGAAGTTATTTCCTTGTCAGAGTGAAGGAGTGGATGAAGGCGGGGGAAGACATACGTACAACTGAAGAACTATGAAGAGAAACAGTACTAGTTGCAGTGTATGAGAGTATATGGATATGCAATTCTTGAGCAAAATCAATAGAAATAGTAAGTTACTCCTCAACTGGAAGTACTGGTTCGTGGGGGTACTTGGAGGAAACTTTGATTTATGAAAAGAAAAGAGAGAGAGAGGAAAAAAAGTTGAAGAGAATAGGATGGAACGCACATGAGGTTCTCCAGGTTTATGAAAACTGTCTTCATGGTCCAGAAGTACTTCCACGGCTTCGACATATTCTTCAGAAATGGCGTGAAGTAGAGCATCCCGCGTCTCCACTCTGTACTCCAGCAAAAGATCCACCATTTCTAAATTCTCATTGTCAATAGCCATGAGGAGGGCTGACCGCCCCAGTGGATCTGCACAGTTTACGTTGATACATTCCGTGTCCGCCGCTTGTTTCAGGACCCTAAACAAAAATCAAATTTCAGTGTGTTAATCAAAAACTAAAACGAAGGTTACGAGTCCAGATCTTGTTTTACCCGACAATAATCTCATATACTCGCATTAATTGGTATTCACCTTGGAACATGATCACATATAGGCATGTTTTTGGCAATACTTACTATTAATCTGCAATATTTTTGAGTTTGGAAGAATTGCAAAGATGAGATTTACATGAACAGTTGGAATTTTCCTGACCTCTCCATACCTGACTTCCCGTAAAATTAAAGATAAAAAAAGCATACCGGACCTGAATGTGGATCCTAACCAAACCGACCAGTCTAGTAAATATTATCTTTTTGTAAATACTGCTGTAAAAGTTTGATATACTGCAGCCCCCATGTCGTTTCTATCTTCTGAAATGCCAATTTTCTTTATATTGATGTCAAAGTACGATTAAGAACTACGAATGTCTTTCTGAGAGTTTGGGAGACGTCTTTGAATTCACCCAATAAAACTTGAAAGGAAGTTTTACTAGAGTACTGGAAGGAAAAACTTTTTTAATTGCAAATTTAAAAAATTCCTTTGGTCGATTGAATGGCAATACTAACCGTAAACACGTTCCAAGCTCAAGCACCCTAGTTTTAACGACTACTCCTGTGAACTCAAGCAAGTCGTGTGGGTCATAAATTTTACATAAAATGACAAGATTGAAATACTCCCATTTAGACCAAGGTGTTCTAAACAACCCGTTTATTGGCACACTCTAACTAAGCAGTAAAACCTGGATCGAGCCAACCGTCACCTTCAAGTTGTCCAGAATATTACCCGTGTTGAAAGTTTTTCTTGTGTGTACCGTACCGCTCTGTTGTCTCAACCCTTGGCCTCGTAATATCAATAGTGTGTTGTACCGTTGGACCAACTTACAAGTGTCGGATTTTAGTTTAGCTTCCATCACACCAGAAGAACCAATCATCATAAACTCAAGAGACGACGACGATGGTAGCACATGTTCTCTTGTTCTCAACACGTACATTTGGACAAAATAATATGCCAAGACCACCTGCTTCATCCTCACACTCCAAAATCCACTCCCATGGTTTTATTATTATAATCAAGTTTTATTCCACCTTTCTCTATTCCGTACCTCCGAAGAGGAGAAAGGAAAATTTTTTTCTGTGAAAACTAAAGTTGCTAAACATTTATGCACGTATCATATCATCAGAAGGAATAGGAACGAATATACAAATATACACGGGCGGGGCGTTTTCGTTGTGCCTCGGCTTTGTTTCTTGAACAAAATATAATATTTTAACCCAACCACGCACCGCACACCAGTCGAGTCGTCCTCGTCCTCTTCCCTATTTCGTAGTCGTGGAAATGAAGGAAAACCCTGAAGGAACAATTATATTAAATCTCTCGAGAGCAATAACCGAGTTGGTTGCATTTTCTTTTTGCCTCAGATCTACTTGTCTTAAAGGCTTCCTTCCCACTCTTCTCTATCCCAATCTTCCCTATACATGATTATGACAACTAGGGAAAACGGTGTGGAACGTCTTCCATGGGTTAATACAGAGATGAGACACAGGACTCGATTCGATTCCCGTCAAAAAATATGTACAGTACGTTAACTTATGTATGGATGGTGACATGAATCCAACATTCAACCTCATTTTCATTCTTAAAATATATATCCATGCATACGTACGTACGCATGTACGTTCCACAGACCTACTCACCCAGTTTCTCTTTTTCTTCAAAAACTCAAAAAGTATGACAAGTACTGTACTTCACTACTTTCCAGTCACATTTGCATTGCATTAATACATGAATAAAGTCAAGACAGGGAGGAGAGGAGGATTGACGATGAAAATTTGAAAAGTGAATTAGGACACACGGTAGTACTTTCTCCGTGCTTTCACCCGACATATTTCCATTTCTTTGCTCAGCCCGTACTTTCTCCAGACGTTCCGCTTCTCCTGGTCTCCAAGTCTTACTCCTCTACTCACACACAATCTACACCCAATATCTGTCTGTTACTTCTTGTAACTTGGACTTGGACCCAGTGACTGTGGGTTGTCATGATTTACTGTACCTTTCCTTTCCCGCCAACCCGCCGTCTCTCGTCCATGCATGTTTATCTTTCTCCTCAAGGAGTAAATGAATGGATGGGAAGAACTGGAAGACGAAAAAGAAGAAGAAGAAGAGGGGCGGAATCGATATAATGTCCTCGTTAAATATTCCTCACCACACACACATACACATTCAGACACCAAACCAAACCACCTTTCCGATTTCGTCCTCTCAAGACCTCAGAATCGACTTCTTCTTCCGTCTCTTACTCTCACCCTCAATTTCAATCTTGAATGGTTTTCCCGATTGAAATGTCTCTTCGTATCCAACCATCGTCATCCACACACATACACTTACATACAACCACCACACAAAAACTCAATTTCAAATTTGATTTCCCGAGGAAATTCCCAATATGTATTTGTTGCTCTTCAACAAAAGTCATCCACTCAATATGTCACTCATTTCTGATCATATGATGGGACATACGCCAACGGTAAAGGCACGTGAATTTTAGAGCCAAATTTTTACGAGTCAAAGCATGAAGAGAAGGCAATGTAATAAAATCATGACAACCAACAGAATCATCACCCGTGTTCTCAATTATAATTTCATTTTGTACATAGCCATCCTGGAAGTTCCACTTTCATGTACTGTGTTTTCTATTTGGCATTCATGAGTGAGAAATAGAGCACAACATAAAGGGCGTCCTGGGTTCAATGCAATTCATTGGTGAGATGGTGAGTGAATTCTAATTATTAATCGATTTGGAAGACACTAGCATCGTAGGGAGTAAAATCGGATTCCACGTATTTTATGTTATTAGCATTCCTATCCTCTATTTTACGGTGTGTGTTTGTGAGAAGCAATAATTTTATATGACTTCCTTCTAAGCCATATAAAATTATCCTGTCCATTGCACTGTACAGAGGATTAGACACTACACCTGGGTGTGAAAAACATTTGATGTTCCTCTGGAATGTTCTGTACTTAATTTCGGGAATTAAAAAGACGTACGTGCGGAGAAATGTGGATACACTAGAGATTCCAGTACAATTCTGGGGTTGCAGTTCTGAACGTGATGCTTAGCAAGTACTAGCTCTGATGTTTGAAGAACATTTGGTTCGAATTATTTCCCAACCTTTCAGCCTATTTCTCTGTGTATCCAGTACTTTTATAATAATTTTATTTTGGACACATTGCCCTTACGGTACGTATAAGAATAACAAATGATCATCCTGGGAGGTTCAAAGGGCAAAACCCCGAATCGGCACTCGAGAGACATCAAAAGGGAAAGGTCAGATTCTTGAGTATAAATCCACGTTGTGTCTGAGCTGAAGAGGTAATATTGTGTTTTAGTGCCAAAAACTGATGAACCCTTACTGTAAAATGGGTGGAGGGGTGGGGGTTAGACATAGCAGTTAATCCTTTCAACAAGCATCAACAAATCCGGTGTAATTCATATCATTCACCAAATAGATGAAGTGTTCTTTTGTTTTTGTGAGACAACTACTGTACATGTACTGTTGGAGAATCTATGTACTTTAGAAGAGAGAGAGAGAGGAGTCGACAAGCAAAAGCACTATCCGGACGTTCCGTTATGACAGCGAAATTCCAGTGAATTACCGTGTACCGTCTACCATCCTGATCTCTTGTATCATCTGCAGTAGGAACATACAAAGTATCACAACAACGTATACATATAAGAACAAAGTTAAACTCCTTTGGAATCGTTTCCGTCACTTAATGGAGCAGATTTATGACCATGTCCATTTGTTGTTTCTTTATTACAGCCAACAACATTAAGTTGGGGGGTCCTTAGATACCCTCTACATACTCTTCTATTTTTGGAGTACTGAATCTTCATTTCTTTCATAATGTATGAAGAGTAGCCCTCTTACGCCCCCGGGCCTAAAAGAAAAATAGATTTCTGCTACTGAACATCCCTATGGTCCAAAATGCGTACGTATATTTGTCATAAGCTGAGACAGTCTTTCTAATGTAAGTTTTAAAAGGCATCCATTGTCCATTTGACTGAGGAGTGTTTGAGTGGAACTAAAAACTAATTCTTCCCAGTGGCCCAGGATAAGTTCTTATTTAAGAGATGGAAGAAGAAAGTGAAATTGGCCGTATACTGTAATACTGTAAAGAGCCACCCTCCCTTGTTTCATTCCTCTAATCCTATTAAGTTAGTGAAAGTAAGCCCATGCTCCATGCACGTCGGTGTCAATCTGTCTCACGCGTCCACTTTCCTGAACAAATACGACACTTTCTCCACGACCCGTATGTTACGGTCTGTCCACCACGTTCACTCATCTGAGAATGATTCGACAACGTGGCCAAATCATTTTCTTTGAGTGGTTTTCTTAATCCAAAATCCAATGCTTAACATAGTCCAGACTCCGGACTCCACTTTGAAGTCGGAGAATAATTTCAAGAGATTATGTTTCAAATATAACGTAGGAACAAAATATTGGGTTTTTATTTTCGAGACCTCTTGGAATATTTGAAACCCCTTGTCATTAAAACCGTATTAGAGAGTCTATAGTAGATGTGAGTTCGTGTACGTTTTATTAAAATAGAACTTGGAATTGGAATATCCTTCAAGTTCTCGTCCACAATACAACAGTTGGAGGGAGAGATAGACATATGGGGGCGTATGACATTACATGTCGTATTCTACACCATGCATGGAATAGGAATACCAGGTTCTTGTTGTATTAAAAAAAAGTTTCATCAAAAAATCATTACTTTTTTCCTGTAAATTCTAAGGAGTTGGCTAACTTTACATTTTTAAGACAGAAAAAGTTCCAGAGTCTAATAATTAATTAGTATTGCCTGCAGCCTATGTATCGTGTAACGCAGATAGAGTTGCTTGATACTGCTACACATTTAGTACGTATATCATGAATTTTTTGTTTTTTTACCCGTATTATTATGTCCGTTTGGAATGACGGAGTGTACTAATAATACAGGCCCAGCTCAAAGTATCGGCAATAGTTTCAATAATTGAAAACCTTTTTATGTTTATTCGTCGTATTCATATTATTTTGAGGATCTTTAGCAATGGTTTGTAATTTCCCAAGCCCTCAGGTTAGATATACTGTAGGCATACTGCGCAGTGTTTAAATCCAATAAAATCCATGGATTTATGTTGACCCATTAATTTGAATGATTGGAATTAGGCTAAATTTTATTTTCGAGTAAGTCTAGGCCCTTACAATTTAAAATTATTATAGATACTGGAGTTTACTCTGTAGTCGGGGGTGGAAGAAGAAAAAGCGGCGGCGTTTGTTCTATCTACGAGAACTCTCTCAAGTTAAACTGTGATTTCATTACTTTTCTCCTGAGCTGCCGGAGTTTAGAAACTTTACTCAGTGGATGATTTGCAACGGGGAAAGTTCTTTATCAATTTGAAGGGAGGGGAGTGAGAGAAATCCGTGTAAACGTACTTTCTCTTCTTGAGATTCACATGGGATAGTTCTCAGAAGTAAAAACCAGATCAGGCGATAACGTGTACGAGGGGTTACCTCAACTCGAGGTTTTTCGATTTCTTTATTGACAAACCATAATATATTTTATAATAGTCTCAGCACGCCCTCTACTCATGTATTCTATCAGAACCCTCTAATTAATCGGTATAATTTATTTCTCTTGTTTCCTGTAATTCTAACTAATTTGCAAACAATACAAATAAATATGTGTTCTACGGAAAACCGTCTCGACTTGTTTGGAAAGAAATACGAAAGTCGATGTTCGTGCTTGGAATATCTGAATGATTTAACCTTAAAATCGTAATATCAATTTGAATTAGACGGAAGAAAACCTTCCCTTGTGAGTCTATTGTCGAGCATAGACTTCTTTCTCTAAGTCTTGAGATAGAAGTAAGTAATAAGATTAGATTACCTTCTCGAGGCAGCCAAGTCTCCTCTCTCAACGTACAAGAGAAATTGTTTCTCTTGAAAGGAAATCTGCGTCATTTCCTGATGAGGCCGGACCATGTTCTCACCCTCCATCATTCCGGTAATACTGTGACTCTGAAACAAATTGTACACCAATAATCAGAACCACGTGTATACACATACACTCACTCTTTTGTTTTATTGGACCAGGTGTTCAACACATCCCCAATTATTATGATACTTCCGAAGACAAGAAACTGACTTTCCAGATAGCTTCCTTCATTTCATTCAGGTCCAATGAATGAGATTGACTCATCTCAACCCAATGTAATCGAAGAGTTAACCGAATGATACAAAGCTCTTTTTGACTCTCTGGAGTCATTCAAATTTTGACCATTCCTCGTATTTGTAAACTCTAATTTCAAGGTACGGTAACGATCGCGTCTGAGGATTCAGATATAGGAACATTCTAATCCAGGGATTTGTAAGGGATGCTCTCATAGGATTCACAGAATTTCCACGGAGCTCTATAATTCTCTGGAACTACCACAATTAATATCGGAAAGATTATTCTCCGATTTTCGATCAAAAACCCGTAGAATATTTGATTAGTCCATTCGATTTGATCAATTCGGATGAGATGACTAATCCTAAAGACAGGACCACATTGAATCTTTATTTTAATAAAAAAATCGAATTATTCGGTTGGACCGAAAACCGTATTAAATCCCATTTGTGGTGGTTGTATGTAGCCGTTAAATTTTAGTTTCCCTGTCGTATTGAAAATAACATTATTCATACGAGCCAAGGGAGTGCAAATAATGCGTAGGGAAATTAGATTTTATAATCCCATGCAACCGGAGAGTCTTACGGCACTTTGAAAGAAAAATATCTTGGATTGAAGTCCCATAAATCGGAGTAAACTGAATTAAGTAGAGATCCTAGAATCCTAGCTGGTTTCCCATGAAATGTAAAGTAATGGGGAGGACGCGTACCTGCATACTGAGCAAGGAAGAAAGGCGGCTTCTACAGTCTACAGGCTCAAGACTCTCTGTTCAACCAAATCGAATAGTCATCCTTAATAGAATTTCATTCTTGGTTTTGTAGTAAGAACAGTTTTGATGTTCGTCGGTTACAACGTTTTTTGGATCCAAAAAAGCCAACTCGAGAGAGAGGGAGTCAAAATTAATTTCAAGAGGAATGTTTCCGTTGACGGCTCTAACGGATCGGTTCGGTATTGACTAGAAAAGACAACACAGTCCCAGAGTGGATTCCATTCGTTCCACTCATGGGCTTAGGAATTGACGGACTTAGAGACCGGCTGGGATGGTTACAAGTCTTACGTAAGAGGTAAGGCCTTGTAGTGATAAAATCTTATAAAAGCACACCGTACTTGGAATTGTTCGCACACATATATCATAGTCTGTTTTTGGCCGAATTTCTTACCAAGTGTCTCCAACCTTTACATCGTATACATATCTTCCCACGTTTGAACGCTATTAGATCTGTCCAAGTTGGTGACCGCAGTTTACAGGGACATAAAAAAACGGTCGCTCAGCTGGGTCGGTCGTGAGTGAGAATAGGTTACACTGTATTTTAATTATTTCGATATTGTTTTCCCTTTGGAATTGAGAGCTTTAATTATGTCCGACAGAATTTTATCAGGACAGGACAATCCCTCTTGAATGCCCTGTTCCCGTCCCTGTCCTTGTTCTGGCCGTTGTCATTGTGTTCATCGGAGAGTGAAGAAAAAGAAACTTACTTTTACTCTCCGTCTGGGGTCCCCGTCCTCGAACAGTTGAGGGACAGGAAGTGTATCAGTGTTCATCGTTGTGGGAGCCCAAGGAGTGATTCCATCTCAACCCTACTTTGTCCCCAACTGCAACTTTCTCCTCAGTCTTGGACCCAAACAAGTCAGAGGAATGTCCGTCCGAAACACACTCGGTCAAAGTAATTAACTCAATGATTAGGACGAGTCTTCTTCCCCAGGCCACACTCTCGCCCCAACCACACATCGCCACGATCCAACAAATATTTACAAAACTAATTCCTTGTAGTCCTTCTGAAACAAAACAGTCAAAATAGTCATCATTAATGGTCAATCGTTTAGAAGTCGTATCTCATATTTTCTGAGTACACTGCATGCGACGGCGTAGAGATCTAGAATGTTTTCAGCCTTATTGTGTAAAAATTACACAGACAAGAGAAGTATTCTCTAGAAATTATACTCCACAAATTCTATGTTCTTCTCCGAAATGCATACTTGCATTATTTTGCTCTCCAATTCTCTGGTCCTAAGTTCGTCAATGATTACGAGACAAAGACCTATCCAGCTTAACCACCCACGACATATACAGAGATGGTGTAATTTAATATAATCCTAGTTTGAAAGCAAGCTTATTTATTAAGCGCTAAGTAATGGAATTGGTGTAATCCGAATTCTCTGATGGAACTACGGCATAGCAGCGCAGCGGGAGCTTCCGATGTTTAATTTCCTCAACATTGCTCTTGGTTCAGGACAAATTCAAGATTAATGGTTAGAAGTTGTAAATATTATTCTGGAATGAAGGAAGAGTTTCATCGTGTCATTTTGTTAATGGAATAAGCTACGCACGGTCGTTCGTAAAGACTATTTAATTGTGTGGGCATAGAACAATTCGTTTAATTTTAATGGGATCGGATGTAGAAATTTGTCATCAGTAAATCTCTATTTTTGTATCATGAATGGTCGAATGTCACAATTCATCAATGAATCTCTGCAAATGAGTTTGTAAGCAAATGCTTGAAATGTCCATTCCAAGAGCCCTCACTATCGTGACTCGTGAGTCGGATACCCAGAGATCTTTGTACACGTTTGTATTTCATTAGAAACTTTAATAAAAATGCGTACATTTCATTCGCCGGTAACACATTTTCACATATTAAGTGCTTTTCTAGAAAACGATTTAGCCATCCGTTTAGCTTAGAAATAGTATCATTAGAAAGTAGTGTCTACTCGATGCGATGGAAACTTCATTCAAGACACCTTATGTCTCCGTGAGATTGAACTGCTACGACACCAAACCAGTCGTTTAGGAATACAACGTAGCAAAGAAGAAGAGAGTGTAATGATGTACTAGCCATTTCTGAAAAAGTGACGGCACTTCAAAACTACCCACAACTTGAAATCGTTCATTTTTGTGGTTTTACGTTCCCTGACTTATTGTACATTTCGTCCAATGCTAGAATTGTTCCGGTAAGGCAAGTGGATGAACGAATTGATCTGGAAGGATTTTCTATACAAAAGAAAATGGAGTCAATACTCATAACCATGACCAACGATTTTTGAGCCAGTAGTGCATGAACCAGTGCGGGCGTTGAGATCAGCTCTTCAAGATGAATTCTAGAGCAACATTTATTTGGCACATAACAGGGGGCCAATTCAATCAAAATGACAGAAAAGGGTTAACAAAGTGTCTTTCAAAAGAGTTTTTTTTAGAGAGTACGGCCAAGCGGGCCAGTAAGATCCCGGTAGCAATATAATCACAAAGCCTTCGTCCTGTCCTGATCCATTTCTCCCATAGGGAAGTTTGAACGCAACACATTTGGTGAAAGTTATGTCTTTGGTTGTACAAAAAAAGAAGAGGCTTCTCGGCACTACGTTTACTTTCTACGACCACCTTGACTGACGTGGGTTCTATTCCATCCATCCGAATCCAAAGATCAAACTTGAAGAAAAACGGGAGTAAAGAAAGCTTGACTGGTTTCTGTTCTGTTCTGTCTACGTCTTCGTCATTTTAAGAAAAGAGATGCCTTTGTAGGGATAAGCTAAGCTGTCCAAGGGAAACGTTACATACAGTGCATATGTACATGTACATACATATACTTTGTAAGACTTCTTCGTCCTCACAGTCACTCGTCCTCATTCAACTTGTCTTCCTCATTTTACGGAGAACCATAAACGAAAAGTGTGGAGAAAAAAAAACAGTAGTGTCAAACTCAAAAAAGAGGACAGTGGCACAGTCAAGAAAAGAAAAGAAAAAAAGGAGGAGACTTATTTCATCTTAAGAAAAGGAAGAAGCGAAGTTGAGGAGGATCGATCCGAGAAAAGAAACTAGCTAGCCTACTTGCCTAAAATTCACATACAAGATCTAACATTCCAACCAGTCACTCAAACGTCTTACTCGTTTACTCTCTAAAGTCTAAAAAGACGAGAAGAGAAATTAAGTACAAGGTAAGTGAGTTGACATTCTATGAAGACTCACTTTCACCGTGTCTGTCATGAGATGTAAGAAACTTATAAGGCTAATCATTTTGACTTGACTCCTTAATAGTTTAGTTGAGAATGAAAGCTGTGAAAAAAAAATGTTTGAAGTGTTGAAAGTCATTTGCCTAGACGTTCGTGAGCAGAGCAAAGTTTCTTTAACAAGACAACCATCCTACCGTACGTTAACTTCCTTCATTTTCCTGTCCATCAACAACAAATTACATTCAGAGATCAAACGACCCTCTCAGTCCCGACTTAAGTTTGACTCCAACTTTCCGTTCTTTTCTGGCACTGACTGTGAGATGGAATTTTTTTTTCGACTTGGGTGGGTTCCTCCTTCACTCAAGTTCCACTTCCGGAAATCCGCCCACTAACTTTTACATGGGCGCCGAATGAAGTCCATTTATATTTTGAAGAAGAATATGTCGTAGTCTGGGGTCGCTCGCTCGAGTGAGGAAAATTGTTTTTCAGTCAGAACTTACGATTAGTACTGACACGATCTAACATTTTAATTGAAGCCAATGATAAGTTGTTCTATTTGTTCCAACGCACAATAAGGCGTCACGGGAGGAAAGTCTCAGGAGAGATTTGAGGAACGACTCCACTGGTTCCAAACCTTTCGGCACCAAAACCTCGTAATCACAGAGAACTTGTTAACGTAGCTCTGGAATTCACTTGTGAAATATTGAGAGGAATTTGCCCTCTGAGTACATTACTCATAGCTCAAGAACTTGGCAGACCGTATCGTCGTTAAGGCATTATGGATAATATATATTCTCACCGTCCTGGTTTCTAGTTAGGCGTGTTACACTGGAGGCAAGGGAGCTATGGCTATGAGTCTTTATTTTCCTGATTACTGGACCGCTTTCGTTAAATACGTTAACCCAGTTTTAGTTTAATTTTCATTGCTAAATCAATTCGTCACTTCATAGCCTTCTAAACATGTTAACCTTGGTGCAGTGCAAATTGAAGTTATGAAAGTTTAATTTCTCATTGCATGCATAAAGTGAATTGAAGACACGATCTTTCATCTTCTTGCAAAATGTTTCCGTATATACAAACCAAGAATTACTATATTTTGTTTATTTCAAAGGAAAGCAGGGAAGACTTGGAAATTCAATTTTGAAAGCGTTCCTAGAAAGTAATATTTTCAAAGTCCGGTTGCTAGCCGACCCAAGCTTCAAATTAGAAGGTATGACGACATGGTCCAGTGAGTTACAGAGTTACATTAACCATTAAATTCTCCACAGATGACTTCCAAGGCACAAGACGACCTTATGAAGCCGTGGAAATGGAAAGTAGCTAGTGAGTTTCTCTGAATTCTCCAGAGCTTAATTTTACGATATCAAAAACTGAGAACAGGTGACGGTCTGTATTGCTCATTAAACCAGGAAGTCCATCTCTCCACACTTCCTCATCTCCAAACGAGTTACTCATTATTAACTTAGAAAGCATTCCTTCTGTGAGCTGCAGAGAATTCGAGTATTAATTATCAAATGCTCGCTTAACTAGAAGTCGTTTTCATTCCAGTAGTAGAACATTTCTATCCTGCAAGATGTAAACATAAAGTACAAGGTGGGCCTGAGTCAAATAATCCGGATTGCCACCGAGCTTCAACAGCATGATTTGTTCAGTAAATCAAATTATTCACACGCGCTGGTTCGCACCCATTCCTGAGCAGCTTGACTCAGGGATGCATTAAGATTTTTAAAAGTCTGACTGTTTCTTCTGACCCACCCTGTATGCAACCGTATATTTTGTGAGATTTTCTTCTCAAGGTGTTAAATCTGGAAAATATGTCTTCTAGGTAATGTGGAAATGTTCTACTAGAGATTCCATTAATGTTCAATCTCAATTCATCATGCAGTCTTGCTGGATTACGAATGGTCCGAGAAATCCTTCCGCAACACGTACACCTGCGATCTATCATCTTTGGTTTAACATTCCGCCGTATTTTATGTCCCGTTAAATTTTTTCTCTTTCGTTTCTTGCAAAAGAAAAGAAATAAAATTCAATAAAAATAAAAGATGGGAATTTAATATTTTAGCCTATTTCATATTTGAAAGGGGAATTATGTGGTGTGAACAATGGAAATAAATTCTTGCTTCACCAAACCGTACAAATTTGTGAACCCATGGAATTATGGCGAAGAATCAAGTCAGTTTGTATTGAGAGAATCCACTATCTCTTGACCTACTTGAAATTCGCCTGAACAAATAGAAATCATTTTACATTGAAATCAGTCTTTGAGTTTTACAGTTGTCGTCAGCCGCAGATCTCTGTAAGTACCGCATGTGTCGATTGTCTAATATTTTGCCAACCAACCGCATGGCCTCAGACTTTAAGTCCTACTAGTACTTTGCCAAAAAAAACATGGTGATGATGGGAGGTCTTGACGAGAGCGATAAGATTCAATTCAATTTTTATTGGAAAGTATGTGGCGGGCACGGCATGATTAATGGGGTACAAGATCTTTGGTAAGCTTTGGGCTGTGCCACAGCCACTGCCAAGGCTGTGCTCTACAATTGAGGGAAAAAATCATCTTGAAAGAAGAATCTACCATGGACTGAAGGGAAGGTCTCCTGGGGGAGTTCGTTTTTTTTTTGAAAAATCAAGTTAGATGAGTGTGAAAAGACCTCATATTGAAAGTCCATGTTCATATAGTTTTGTTCCCGGGCACAATGCACTCCATAAGCGGGTATCCTGCAAAAATTCAGGAAAGAATGGAGGAGACGGATGAAAAAAATAAGAAGAGTTCGGGACTGACGATGATGGGTGATCTTGATGGATGGGTTGGCGCGGCGCGGTGAGGAGGATGTATGGGATGATGATTATGGCAAATATGTTGCACACATACATAATATTTGATTGAGCGACCTACTGTCAGGGTCCGTGGTCTTAGCACAACGGCTTAAGTCCCTTAAGCGTCACCCATCATGGCGAGCTATAGCAAAGTGCCTATAATTCCCTGTACATCGCTCAACTCCGGATGGATAACCGATTCCATGTCCAGCCGTTCAAACGATTTCACTCGAACAATTGTTTGGCCAGGCTAATTGTAGCGTAGGCGGCCTTGCAGAAAAATCGTACAAAAGCATATTTCTATAATTTTTGAATGCATTAAGCGAATGCTGCCTAGGCGTGAATGTTACTTTCCCCAATACATACTCATGATTACAACGTATGAACAAATTCTGTGTCGAAAAATTATCCGTTGAATCTTACGGTGTGGGACTTTTAATTAGAAGGAAAATAATACTCGTATCTGATGAAGTAGTCCTGAAAGCAAACACCTAATTCGGCCAATTCTGAATATTCCACATATAAGATAGAAGGAGAATAAAACTAGTGAATCCTTGTTCCCAAAATATTTTCTGAGAGAAAGCTCTACTTGTTTGGCAGTTTGAGAAACAAGGAGATGAGATAAAGTTTTTCGTGCGTTCCTGTCGATGTACATACGTATGATTGGACTGACGGAAGACGTAACAAGTCTGACAATGGATTTGGAGACTGAAAGACTATGGAGAGAATGTCCTAATTGCCTCATGTTAGTTTTTGTTGGAAGAAAGACTGACAGCGGCATGTCGAGTACGCACACGTATCTATCTACATACATAGATATGTATATGTCTATGTATACCTGTTTGGAACTCTTCCCAAAAAAGTAGAACTAAGTTTTAGACTAACTAATACTACTACTACTACAAATTACCCATCCGAACAGCCAGAAACCCTTAAGAAAGTCACGATTTGACTAGACAAGGACGTACGTGGGTAAAAAGGAATGGAGAAAGTGCTAAAGGGGTAAGAAAGTATGTAAGACAGAAAATTAGATTTCCTTTTATGACTTGTAATTAACTACCCGTCCGTTCGTCCCCCCTCTAGTATTGGCTGTAAAAATGATTCGACTTTTTTTCTCCTCTTTACAGCACACAGGGCATGACTCGGCAATAATTCAAAGAGTCATTATTTTCACAATGACATAAAATTTAAGGAATCAGTCTCTCACTCTCAGATCCCTGACTTCCTTGTCGCCGTCAGGTTTTCATTGAACGATGAGATGGGACGTGTGGTATTTGCAATCTAAAGGAGTTAAAAAAACGTGTGGTTTCATGGCTGATGTCTCTTCTCTAAATTTCATATGGTGAGGTAAATCTGTGAACCCTCATACTAAAATTCATAGGACGAACTCTTCACTCTAATGCATGTAAATTGCTTCCGACAGACAATTTATTAGTGGCTACACACACCGGCACAATCCCTTCCGCTCCAAAACTCACAAATCATTGTCGAACAGGGAAATCCAAATACGGGCAAGGAACGGTGGTGAATGACGTACATAGAATGTGGTTTTTAATTACGAAATTCGTAACAACAGTGATTCAAAACCACGACAGGTTGAAATTCATTCTGATATCAGTAATCGCGAATAACATGCCTAATGCCCACCCTGGCTTAGCGTATTACTTTGCTGGAATTATTTTTTCTACAACTAGAGTTTTGCTCCTAATGCCAAGTATAAAACACCTCAATCTCTATAGAAAAATACGAAGACATTCGATTACTATATGCTTTTCGGCTCATGCCAACAAACGGGAGTATTTTTTAATGACAAGCCCCAGCTTCCGCAATAAAACATTAATGGTGTTCTATTTCTACTAAAAGTCAAAGCAGGAGTTCTTTGCCAGAAGACTTAGGCGAGCATGCTTTTGCAGCTAGTAGCTGAATATTCCCGAACTCCCTTTTATAAGAAAAGGATAGAAAATAAGATTTTCTCTTTATTTGAGCTATAAATCTAGGTTCTATAGAATCTAAGGTTGAAAGTTCCTTCTCTAAATATCTGCCTTCCCGTGGAGTCTATTTTAATTAATCTTTATCTTTTTAATCATTTTCCGTCATTCTATCTTTTATTTTGAGATTTCCATCTCAGATCATACCGAATAAGTTCTTCAATTTCAACTTTCGAAGTGGGAGTCTTTGTATTTAGTTTCCGCTATTCACAATCCTGCTCATACACTCCTTCAGTTCAATTTCCTCAGTTGAATCCCCACAACTTGTCAAACCTCTTTATTGCACAAGTTAGTATGTGTCATCCAAATGATGGGAGGTTGTTAAAGTGATACATGAACCGTGTTATTTTCCTCTAGAATACTTGGCAATATATCAAACAAGATTTTCAAAATGTATATACGCACCTCTCAAGCTCTAACTAACTGGAGTCGTACAGAGAGCTAATCTGAGCATGAATAAATTCCAAGCGACAAGAACAAATGTTTAGGTGCTAACGTCAACCAAATGCCACTACTGTAGTCATCAGCAGCTCGTATTACGATATTACGATTACTTTGCTTCAGTTTCATTCTACGTACACGGTCCAACTTGTTTAATCATAAAACAATTTTACGTGTCATTTTAATGAGAACCCTTCAATTATGATATTCTGAAATTACCCAAGTGCATTTTTGCCCAATTTTACACCATTTCAGAGATAAAATTTTCAGACTCCAGTTCTCATCCTGAAACCGAGGCTCCATTTACGAAATTGGTTTAAGGGATGAATACCTAAATTATTTATGGATTTGTAAAGTCGTTTTCGATAGTAAGAGTATTTCAGTGGAACATCAACAACCCATGCCCTGCCTTATAGACTTGAACGACTATGCAAAAAACCTTGCGTTCTCCATTACCCCCACATACATACCTCTACACAGATAACATACCGTGGAATAAGACCTCAGCATGCAAACAAAAGTGTTTACGAGGTCGTGAAGGTTGATGGTTAAATAATTCACCCTTGTCACCCTTGAATTGCTTTGTTAGGATGAGTTTCCGCCACAAAACTACTAGAACGTAGGAAGTTTGAGCAATTGAGACTGAGAAAAGTACATTTTGTGTGTTTGTATATTTGTGACACACTGGTTCTTCAGAGATGAGGATGGGATTTTGACTCAGAGCAGTAGTGCTAGTCGCTAGTGCACTTTTGGAAGGAGTTTTAGAAAAACCTCCTGTTTCCAACCGAGCGTATACACGAGAGTGACAGAATTCGCAGTTGGGTGAAGTCAAATGGGAAAGAAATGATCTGAGTCAAGCCCAAAAAACCCAGCGCCTTTACCACCCGACATTTTGAGTCACGATATTTTCAAGGTTCAATGGGAATTGGTTCAATGGAGATGGTTGAACACAAGTTGACAGTTCTTCTACAGATTAGAAATACAAACAAACAGAGTTTCCAAAGAACAAGAAAAGGGAGAAGAAGAGAAAAACACATTATTACGTTTGTGTAGAGTACACAGATCAGAGAACACACACACAAGTGAAAGTCAAAGTGAAAGCAGAGAAATCCAACTATCCCTGACTAGTCTACTGGACTTGGTTACTATTCATGTCCTCGTGTCCCGTATCCCGTTTCCTGGTGTCCCAATGCATAACTGAGTAAGTCTAATGTAAGGTAAAAAATCAGTCAGTCAGTCACAGAGGATTCTTCCATCCGTTTAAGACGAAAAAAAGGGCCAGGAAGGCCGGACGTCGTGAAAACGGTTGCTTTGGTTGTAAAGGGTTATTTCTCCTTCCCAGGAAATAGTCCAGTGGTATCCTGGACCACACACATAGACAGAGACACACACATACACCAAAAAATCCACAAAGGCAAAAAATAAAGAAGGATCACATCACATTGGGAAAAAATTGGCCAGACGCCATTCCGGTCCGTACGTATAAAAGTGAACATTCTCTCTTTCGTTGTTCTTCTTGGAAGTAGTAGTGGTAGTAGTGGTAGTGGGGATGGGGCAATGGCAATACTTCCCCATTACCCCTCTCCCCCTCTTTATCTGTCTATGTATGTGTACACACACACACACACATGTACGTTAAACCTAACTTCCTTACATTGAAACTCTTTGGCATAAACTCTTTGGGATTTTCTTCTCCTGTCGTCATTTATTTCTTTCCTTGATCGCATCTTATTCTCCCATGTATATCCATGGATTCATCCATGCATCTCTCTATCTATCTATGTAATGGTTAGTTTGAACCCGGATGGTCCGACCGTTGGCTCCTGGAGTCTTGGACTCTGGACAACTCAAGTCACTCTCCCCAAAAATAATGGCAAGGATGTGTTTGTGTTTTCTCTACGTTGCGTTGCGTTACATATATACACAGTTATATCCTTCCTCTTTGACATTCCAAACACAAACAACTAAAACCCTGTGATTCATAGAACTAGTACTTCCAAAAGACATTCCAAGTACAAAATTACCTTTCCTTCTATTTTTCTACTCTGCTTTCCTTACCTGCTCTCGGTTGAGTTTAAAACCCCCTACTACTCTCTAATCATTCCCGTTTTTTATTAGCCTCTTCATCAAGACAAGAGAGAAAGGTATGAAATCTCTGGTGAAGTGCTCAAGTACATACTTTCCACTTTCTCCAAGCTAATGTGGGTACATGTAACATATGTACATATGTGAACGCAAGCACCTTGCCAATTGCCTTCTCCCAAAGTTAATAATTGTCAGGCAGAAGCTCTGAGTTAGTTTGGAAGACCAACACGGGCTTTAGATGTAGAAGAAGAGGACTTAATTTGAAAGGGAGATGAGGGTTGAGGAATTTTATTGCATTTCCTAGTCAAACTGCGTAAACGTTGCATAAAGTGTGATCCACACACTGAAAGACTCTTCCAAAAAAACTTGGGTGTGAGAAAATGCAGTCTTAGGTTTAATGTAGTTTTACTCGTTGGCGACGTCGCCTCAAGTTTGACGACTCATTTGTGATCGAAAGAAGGATTTGGTTGAATAAAATGCCTAAGTTAGAGACATTTCATATTTGACTAACAAGGGACAGTGTCTCAATGTAAAATCAGAAATACCAGAAACTCCAAAATTTTGAAACAAGTTTTTTTTTAACTACATTCAAATTGAAAATATTTTCTGTCCTTGTGGCACAGAAATTGGAAAATCCTAAAGTTGTAGATATAAAACAGAATTTTCATCATCATTCGAAGACTTCTCCTTGTGGCTGTGTGGGTTTAATATAACATAAGTAGCTCACATAAAATATGAAATGACAGATTACTTTGGAAGGATGTGGAGAGATGGGAAATAAAGTTTATATGTTTAGGGATGGGACGAACCGAATTCCTGGACTAGTACTACAATTCATTAGAGAGAACCGCCTTTGGTTAAAGTGTACTTATCAACAAGACCATCACGACGTGGCAACCAGCTGTCAACCTCAATTCCTGAATACGGCTCATCTTTTTGGATGCATATGAAAAAGGGAAGATCCCATAAAATTCATCCCTTCAAGACACATTACAAAGATGTACACTCGAGTAAAGGAACGAACGTGGAGGTTAGACTTCTAAGACTTCTCTTGGGCTGGGAGTTGGAACACCACGGATTTTTACTCAAAGTAAGAGTGCAATTCTTCTAAAGGTGACACGTGTAAATTTCTATATTTACGTTAAACCAACTGTGTGGAACACATTTGCAAAGATGAAAATGAAATGAAAACGTTCTTAACCTTCTCAAATATAAATCACATAAGATTTCTTGAGAATGGCGGATAACGTCAAGTTGAAAAGTAAATAAAAATGATGTAGGTTAGTTTGTACTCTGTAGAATCTGGCTCAAAATGTCAAATGTAATTTTCTGAAGAGCACGTGCGACTTCAAAGATTCTTACTTTTTCCTCAAAATCCATGCTCTCCTAAGCAAATATCTGGCAATCGAAATCAACATTCACGAGTGTATTTTATTTCAACTGTTGTAAATTGGAATGTCAGTTTTTTGAAAAGCGCTGGTTTTAATTAATATCAATGTTTAATGTATTTGAAATGTTTGAATAATATTTGACCAAGGACACTAATCGGAGTGTCGACGCGACGGAGTGTTTTGAGAGGATTCTGATTGGGTTGAAATGTCGTGTGCTGATTTAGCACGCGACTCTGTTAATTGGACACAGATTGAAGTTTATCTTCAGGTCTCGATCTTAACACACATCTCTCCATTTTCAGGAGAAAGTGTAACATGGCTTATAATTTTAGTAATTGCGACTATTCAGGTCTTGTCTGTCTGAAAGAGTAAATGGCAAGATACACCTCGTCTGGAATTTATTGAGCATTCATTTATTCAGGTAAACCGAACGCCCCCCCCCCCCCAGTTCCGTGAACATATTAGTTCAACGCCCCGACACACACTCTGAAAGCATTTCTTGGAATAAAATTGTATAAAGAATTGCTCATTTTAGTATCCTACGGGCTGTAACGGGACAGAAACTTCCAACAAATACTCGACACCGTATTTCTAAATTTCACAAGATAAGGTTTCAAAATATAACGATTTGACATCTGAAAAATTGTGAGCCTCTTTCTACGTTGGATTTCAGATTTCTGGCTGTCATGTCTGGTCTAACGTTTCAATTTGCTCAGAGCTTAGTTTTAATCCTACCACTGACGAAATATTATTATTTGTACTGTACTTTGCGTGACTGGCATTTCGAGCTCTGAAGATCCGAGTTATGAGTCCAGCATCGCCTCTTTGGAATTCTCATAAAATAATTCGTGGAAAATAGAAGTGAACAGACATCGTGGCAAATACAGCTCGGCAACCATACCGTCAAAATCAATGTCCGCCCAGTCCACGCAATTATTGAACATCCACACTTGTGGAGTTTCTTCCAAGGAGAGAAAATGAGACAGTGCTTATGTTTCTGGTCATGAAGGCATTAAGACTCAGAAATGACAAGATGGAACAATGCAGCGGCAGCCGAAAAAGTAAGACTCCCACATTGCTCGAGAGAAGAAATTAACGGAAACAATTTCCACCCACACAAGTAGTTCAACCTCTGACGGATAATGTGCAGAATATTGACTTTGGAACTGATATACTGCTTTTCTGAACTGGTAAGTGCGCAGTGATACACTTCCTTCGAAAAATTTACACACTTCTTGCACTTCTGTTTAAAAATTCAAAATACATTGAAGGAAATGTTCTTTGAGTGAGTCTTGCGGTAGATTTGTCTGTAGTAAATTTCTCCTGAGAACATTACACTGCATATGAACATCAGACAAAAGAAAGGTGGAGAAACTTAAAGTGAATACTACGCGAAGTGCGCTTAAATATTTTAATCATAATGGTGTAAAAGTGGTGGAATTTAAATCAGCTGTATTTAAAATAGAATGAGCACAAATAACAAAAAATTTCATCGTAAAGTCAAAATTCAAGTTTACTCTAGTTGACAGAACTTTCATAGGTCATATGACTTGAAGTGGACTTTAGTTGAGCTTTACTCATATTGACAAATGTGTGCAAATGTTTCAATTTTTATAATATCGACTTCAGTTTTCAAATGAATTATTCCCTACAACGATGAATTGTGCAATCCCTTAGAAATATTCCAACTTTCATTCTTTCTCACTTGTCATTTTAGTTTAAACAGCAAAATTTCTTACCTTTTCAAGAGATGCTTTCGGGCAGAATTGAATTACATAAATAATAAAAATGCCATGATGGAATTGACAAGGGTCCACTAACTAGTTCTTCTAACTGTTAATTCTTCTAGTGAATATTTTACATCTTCCTTCAAAAGTCAATTCCTACTTAAACGAGTAAAGGAAAGTTTTAGTTTTTGAAAGTGTTCACTCTAGCGAAACACTAAACTTCCGGGATAAAAAGTCTCTTCTTGTTTATTATGCCGTCCGCTCTACTAACAACAAATCCCCTAAAAAACTTAGTGGGTTCCTTGCACTCTTTATCCACTCTACAAAACCCACCGTCACCGTCGTCTCAACTTGACGAAGTCCACTCCAAGAAATTAAACAAGTTTCGGAAGTAGTAGTAGATGAAAAGTTTAGTTTCGAGAGAGTCAGGTCCTTTTAACTCTTCTAGCTAATTCCTTTGAAAAATTTCTTCTTTAAGGCAATTCAGTCCAAGTATTCTATTTATATTACATTTTTTTTGCTCAGGAGGATAAGACGAGTAATACAAAATCCGACTCCTGAAGAAGATGTGTGAAGATGCTTTCTCTTTTTGATTTTTGTGATGAGGGTTTAAGTCAATAATATTATGTGAGATGGAGAGGGATGAACGGTTGTTCTTCAACTGGGACTTTGCTTTTCTTCCATGAGATATTCAACACACAGCACGAACCAACTACCCGGGACTCACTAATACTTTCCCGGATCACATTCTGTATACGGCGACCGCCGCCACACACGCTTCTGGGCACGTGCGCAAATCCAAATATTTGTACTGGAATCCAGAGGAGGTAATGCTCTGTGGCAATTGGCAATCTTCAACCCATGCCAATCCACTGCTGACTGACAAGGGATTCCATTTCCATGTTAAAATAAAATAGCAGGCACGTTAATTAGGAGCACTTCACCTAATTGTTCGTTAATAATATGTGAATTTCTATCTTCGTCCGGAGTGAAAGCAAAAAAAACCCGAAAGCATCCAACCACACGAAGTTTCACCAGAGCACAATGTAATTGCGGCTTGTTTCACTACAGATGAAAGAAAAACGAATAGATAGATTGTCATGAGATCGTCTGTATTTTCAATCTCGGTTACAAATTTTATCAGGCATTCAAAATGTTTTCTTCATTATCATTCTGACACGTGCGCGTATGTTAATGTTGTCTCGTATGTGACCTGCATTTTCTTAACTTCTGAGATCAAAAATAAACCCTACGGTTTAGGACTTTGTTAATTTTACATCCAGATGTTGTCCCTTGTGATTGAGTGTACAATTCATATTACTCTCTCACACGTTATATGGTGAGAGAAATTCTTTCTTTTTTTTCTGGGAGAAAACTCCTGTGAACCATGTCGAAAAACCAGAGTAGAGTAAAGGACTCCATGCAGTCATGCTAAAATACTTTTGCAAAAGAGGAGGCCTTTCCAAAGAAAAAATCTGTAGAACTGTCCCAAAGGTGAAGGCAAGGATGCAGAAATGACAAGACTCATTTGGCACTCACTCACACACTTGAGCAAAATAACTTTTCCACTCATCTTCAAATCTAAACTGAATGAGTTGAGTTGAGTCTTAAGCTTTCAACGCATAGTTTGCACTTTCTCAGCCCACTAAGGTTAGACTAATAGAAATAAGCTTTTTCACAAAACAGAACTGGAACTAAAACTACTCGTACATGCTTCGAACTTTCAAACAACCATGTGGTTCATGAAAACTTTGGGTAAAAGAATGTCCCAATTAATAAACCTGACAAGACAAGACGTCTTTCCTTGCCAGTATTTCATTTTAAGACAATTTACTTTCACCTCTTTTCTCTTAAATACAAGGAGCGTATGCAATACAAAAAAAAACACTCTCGTAATTGACATTCCGCTGTAGGTCATGTCAAGCATTTTCCTTAAAAACGAACTTGTGAGACAAACTACGTACACTGCCCTAGGTGCAGCTTTAACCAAACTATAACGGGAAGGTCATAATGAATAACTTCATAAAATATAATTAATCTTTAATTTTAATGCTGATTTGAACAACAACATTCATTTTCCTTCATGCTTAACAAGAACCCCATGTATATATGTATTGTTTGTTCCTCTGTTTGATGCAATTGAAATTCTCTCCAATATATTAGACTGGGTTCAGGTTCAATTGTTTACAGTGGGTCCATTTGGATTTCATTTAAACTCAGCATGGGATTAGGTGTCACACTGAGGTGAAAGGTGCACTTGGAAGAACTCAAAGATCTCAACGTTATTCCCCTTCACCATGTTTTCTTACCAGTGTTAAAGTAAAAGCGTATAAAGTTTTAGTTCACCGGGGAAAAGAGAAGAAGGAACACAACGGTGGACGGGTGCGGGTGCTTTTGAAGATTTCCGACTTGAAGTCACTCCAGGAAGAACTCATGTTATCCGGTCTACTCTATATGTCTATGTATGTATTCTATGTATATCTCTTCAATTGTCTGTTTAGTTTCGATTGTGAACGGATATGACGTCATCTGGATTTTATGCTGTTCTCAGACACATACTGCATATGAACTTTCTGAACGATTTGACCGACACACTTGGTTCTTTTTAAAAAAAATTCAGGAATGGAAGTGTAGCATTCCCATTGCAAAAAATTCAAGGAAGGTCTGGCGCAGAATAAAATTTGCGTAGACAATGAAACCACAAATCGGCAGTTATGTTTTATTACTTTCCCTTTGGTTATGACTATATGCCTATGCCTCACTCGTACTTTATCCGAATTTCAGTTCAGAAAGGCATCTTTGTAGTTTAGTTTTGTAGCAGTCAACTTATATTTTAGTGCACAAAGATTCATGGCTATACATAGATACAAGTAGGAGGAAATTATGCCAATAAAATGAGTAATTTATGAAAGAATGTCTGGACGATTCGATGGCCTACGCACATTGTATTTTAGTATTTCCAGCGTCACAAAACACGATCGCATGTAAAACTACTGGCGCCGGTTGTGAGAGTCTAAGAGTACATACAAAATTTCATATTTGCTTGCACTGTACACATTTTCTCACATTTCGCCCACTCTTCTTGAAAATGACAAAAACGAAATAATTTTAACTGATGTGTACTGTCCACTGAAGCTTAGGTCCGTGCAGGAATTTGCACTATTTGGGCACAAGCTCCGCCCCCCAAAAACTATTAC
>JAQIXO010000158.1:0-31737 GCA_034700305.1 Protaphorura armata
TGAGGTCATTTTGCAAAAAGAATTACGAGAATCCGTTCACCCGTTTTTGAGAAACCACCGAAAGACTGAAAACTCACAGGAAAGTTTCATAATGGGGAAATATGAATGTGACACACTGTACGCCTGATGTTTGAATCTTGTAGCATTTTTATCGAAGTTTCCTCCACGCAAGTGTTTTCTCTCCAGGGCTACATGTCGCGATGTTTGACAATATCCTAAGGGGAAATATAAATGAATGGAAGGTGAATAATTTGGAATACAATAATTCTGGTCAAGATTCAAAACTTGTAAAAAGTATCCGTGCCTTTTCGATGAAATTAATGAAAGTGTTTAATACAAAATTATGAAATAGGTAAATTGGTTCCAAGAGGTGGTCGTGTTCGTAGGTTGATAATTGAAAATGAAATGTACGGATTTGTCACTACTGGTCGTTGAAACCCAGTCCAATAATAGGACAGGCTTCACTGTTATCTGGTCATATTGTAAACTGACAAGCAATATGTACGATCAGGCATCTATAAATTTCTCACGTACAATTTCACCCAGTATTTGAACTTTCTTCAATGAAATCTCCTCCTATTACAAGAGGTACAAATGGATAGTTGTTCCAACCTCCAAAATCAAAATCTAATCTAAAAATTAAAAATATTGTTTAAAAATTGAGTAGAGTTGAAATAATGGCTTAGTAGTTTATTTGTCGTCAAGTATTTAATCTGATGAGTTTGAATTGGAAGTGACACCGTGTCTACAGAAATTTTACTATGATGGATGAATGACCTTTATTTGTAGGAAATATATTGTTCCATTCTGGTCAGTAGAATTGGAATTAGACCCAACCGTTTACATTTCCTTAGTCCTTTTTCCGCTTTGAATTGAATTGATTTCAGTCAAGAGAAAGACCGTAATTGGTTAGCGAGTACATTCACAAATTCATACAGAAAAGAATAGTAAACCCCTGCACTGCACTGCACTGCACCAGAGACCGGATCTTTAGTTTAGTTATTGCTGGGCATTTATACAATATTTTCATTTGATTCTTCTGTAAAGACCCATGGGTACCATTTTCGCCCAGTCTTAAACTTTTTGTGTATCTTACGGAACTCAAAAACCTTAAGGTTGAATGATTTCATAGAATTCTTTGTTGTGTTAGCAATGCTGTATTGGAACTCTGTGTTTAAACTGGCGTTTTACGTCTTCTGTACATTGGTTGGATCTATTATACTATTATCTTTTTGAGGAAAGAAATGCATCTCTTCGACCCTGTAATTTTTTGACGGTTCAGATTGATGAATCTGTATTGTGTATTTCTTTTGGGTACCTTCCCTGACCGATGAGATGCAATGGTATGACGCATTGGCTTTATATGGCATGGCATATTACATTGTTGGGACTTCCAATGTCAATGTTTCATCTTAGGAGGCGATTGAAGGCTTTATTCTGCACTTCAATAAAGTTGTCTTTTGGATTCGGATGATTCATTATATTGATGATTCACAAGGAAACCAAATTTCACGTAAAAACCAAATGTCCTGAAATTCAACCCGAGGGAGGAGTATGAAAATTTCACAGTTAGATATTAGAATCCGGGGAATAAAATTTTTGCTAGAAATTTTTGAGACATGTAAATACACGTAATGGCAAATGTTACATCATAAATGGCTACTCTGTCAGACGGATAGTATTGAAGCATAGATTTCAATTTCGACTGGACCTATAGAAAGAAACATCGTCCCTTTCCACAGATGAATGGAACAATTCAACTTCACTTTCGTTCAGTTCGATTCAGTTTGAGAAATGAAGGATTGTTAAGACAATTTTTTGCAATAGCGAGAATGGTCAGAATGGAGGTAAATAATGGTGAAAGAATAATCGTGAGGAGCCAGGTGGGAGATGCAACAAGGGAGAGTAAATGGTTTTATGGTTTGTGTCGGACTCCAAGCCAGTCATTTCAGAAATTAGGATTTCGGAATGTTGAAAATTAATGAGAATTGGATCCTTTATATTGTCTTTTTGTTTGGGGAAACTAACATTCACCCCTAAGCTATACGGCCATTGCTAATTCTAAGACATGCATGTGATCGCATAGTTGATAGCATCTGTGATTTTCATGCCCATTTTATGCAGTACCATTACTGCAACAGATAGTTTTCTCCCTTAAAAATATAATTAACGTAAAGGGTACGTAGTTCAATAAAAATGACAGAATTATTGTCCAAGCTACATATCTTAAGAATTATGTTAAGCAGAATGTATGGTATTTCTGCCAATTCTCCGAATGTGTAACTGTTATATTCTAGAAAGTATGACCAAGCGATTCGTAAACAAGGTTGGAGGTGTTTGAAAACTTTCATCATATTTTGTATTCAACACAAATATAGTTTTTTAGAACCGGAATCTTATTTATCAAGGTGGTTCGGTTCTATTCTAATAATTCGGTTTCAAATAAAAGGTTGGAGAATCGAACATATCACTTCACATGAGAATTTACGCATAACAAAAATGGTGTTAATCCTCTGAATGTATTTAAAATCTAATGATTTGTTTGTTTTATTTTGTTTCAGGCATTCCACAACCTGAGTACCGGTGGTTGAAGGATGGTCGATTCATTAGTAATTTTTCAGTGGAACATTTCTATAAAATTCAATCATCAACTCGGTCTGATGCTGGGGATTATCAGTGCATTGCACGGAACGATGCGGGCGCAATTTTCTCTGAGAAAATCCGTGTTACTGTTGCTTGTAAGTTTAAAAGTATTTATTTTTTAATATTGAATATTTTTTATCAACTACACAGGCAATTGCAAGTAATTTTAGTTATTTCAGTGAAACAAATTAAAATGACTTAAGGTGGTAGATTCTTCTGAATTTCAATTTTGATTCAGTTAATCCGATAATTCTGATACTCCTGGCTCAAAATAATTGAATTAAAGCTGGAAGTTTATTTTCATTCATGTGTTCGATTGATGTATGCAAATTTTTTCGAAACTACGTTGAAGGAATTCCTCATATATCTGATGTGTTTGTCTGACATAACAATGTGTTTCATTGTCAGTAGAGTCGCCAGGTGCAAACACAAATTACAAACACACGTGTACTCGGTGCAATTATAAGGCGTGAAATTAATTGCCTCAACACTTCTACCTGTTTCTTGGAACTCATCAATTAAATCCATACGCTTAAATTTATCTCTTTGTGCCACCGCCGCCCGTGTCCACATGTGAATGCCGAAATCGTAAAACAGTTGGTGTCGTACAATGTTAACGTAAAGTGTACTTCGGCTATTTCTTAGTAATATGAACCAAGGACTAGGTATTAAATGTCTTTTCTGGATTTTTATTCAATTTTTTTGAATTTAATTACA
Organism: Protaphorura armata; assembly: GCA_034700305.1. Classification (NCBI taxonomy): domain Eukaryota; kingdom Metazoa; phylum Arthropoda; class Collembola; order Poduromorpha; family Onychiuridae; genus Protaphorura; species Protaphorura armata. The sequence continues at coordinate 3,361 of JAQIXO010000158.1, forward strand.
TTCTGTAGTTTTGCATTTTGTAATTTGGTTGGCTCCACCTTTAAAATTGATTGCCTCTCATTTGTTAAACGATACGCACAAATTAAATGCAATAATTTTTGCATGCAGTTTCGGACTCCGTTCAATTTGGATAATTTGAAATTACATTTTGCTCAATAATACTAAGTTTTCTTTTTCTTAAGATTTTTTTGCAATGTGAAATTGAATTTATTGAATTCTTTTAAATTAATTTTTGCAGTTATGACACCATTTGAGTCTCAAGATGAACAGACAGTGGTTGTTCGAGCTGGTGAGGCAGCTGTTCTTGATTTACCACCAATTGAGAGTCACCCACCACCATCCGTCCTTTGGCAATCCCGTGACAATTCCTTACTCTACGGGAGTAAATTTGCAACAACGAGTGATTTCCGTCAAATCATTCTAGACGTGAATAGTGCAGATCAAAGGGCTTACAGAGCAAGGGCAACGAATACACAATTAGGTCAAGAAGAAACGTCTGGCTACATACAAGTGGTTGTCACAAACTCCAGGGGGATCATTCCGGATCAAATCCCACCCTCTATCATTGTCCCACCATCAGACGCACAAATTATCAAAGGACAAAGTGAACATGAACTCCAATGTATTTCAAATGCAAGACCTTTACATGAATTGGAAACGATTTGGCTCAAAGATGGAGTTCCTGTTGAAATGACTGGATTGTCCATTTCATTCAATGACCTTTGGAATAGAACGCTCTCTCTGTTAAGAATTGACACGGCTCATGGTGGGGAGTACACTTGTCAAGCCAGACTCAGGAATTCACAATATCCTGTCCAATCATCCACGGCCAGAATCGGTATTCTTGGTAAGTCAAGTCCAATTAATTTTTGGATAGGCTTGTGAGTGAAGGTGTGCGATGTAAATGTAATACCGTTTGGTTGGAGGAAGTAATTTCTCCAACTGTTCAAGGGTACATTCTGTAAGCTAAAGTCTAGCCACTCTGTTCCTCACTAAAACAAATAATCAAATCTATAAAATAAATGTCCAACAATAAAAACTTTTATTAAACTTACCTTAAGTAACATAAATCACAATTAAAAGCAAATATATTAGGAGTCGCTAAGTACATCGGTCGCCAGAGGTTTTCACTGAACCCCACCTTGTAAAAGAACTCTCCAAATATACATTTCACAATTTTCAAGGAACCACGTGATTACACTTTCTACGCGAACATTTTTTCACTATTTCTTACAATTTGGATAAAGAATCCGGAGAAAATAGAGAAATATGTCAATATGTGTCCGACTATTTTGGATGGTCGAAAATAAAATATTTTGACCAATATCATATCATGTCATGTAGTTCCCTTGTTAGTTATGCTAACGGCTTATCAAACAATTTGGTTTTGCAAAATCCAATTAGAAATGGCCACCTTGTGAGACCAATTTTGTATGGAAGACGGCTCAATAAGAAATCCACATAGTAGAGTTGAAGCAAAATGAAGAATTGATTTATGTTTTGAACTTTACAGAAAAGCCATCCTTCGTCGTGTCAATGCCCACGGAGACATTTGGAGAATTTGGGAAGGAAATTGTTCTACATTGCCCGGTCGGTGGTCTACCAAAACCAAACATAACTTGGTTCAAAGACACGACCAAATTGGATGACTTACCTGGTTACACAATCGAACCTGGGAGTGGGTCTCTCACTGTTCATTATTTAAGGGCCCAAGATTCTGGCAAGTTTTTTTTTATACTGGTTAATATCGTTAGAACATTAAGATTCCAATTTAAGTCACGACAGACAACTTTTTTTTGACGAATTCGCACTGTTTTTACGAAATACCGTTAAGATAAAGTGTGAAATAGAATTAGAGACTACACAACTAACCAGGTGGATTTTCGTGTACCCTATATTTTACTGAAAATGCCTCAGTTCTTAATTTTTTGGTCTTACCATAACCTGATTTATCTTTATGGTTATAGGTTGTTACCAGTGCTGGATTAGAAATGTAAGTCATGACTGTCATGTTCGTAAGTAATTATCGACAAAATATTCTTCCTGTTTTCTCAATATTTTTCTTGTGTTAAAAATCTAGGATGCGGGAGAAGCAAATGCTTACACTTGGCTTCGTGTTAAAAGTAAGTACTTCTGGGTGATTTTATGTAGTTTGTGAAGAAAAATTGTGAATATTATTACTGCTGCGGTGCGAGGGTGGGAATGAGGACATTTACGGGCTATTTTATTTGCCACCAACACGAAGTTAATGGGAGTTTTGCAAATGCAAAACACATGCAAACTGTTTTCAAGTAGTACCAGCTGTGTTTACATTTAATTTATCGGTAATCCACGGAAAGAGTGGTAGTTGAGCGCCTGTCATCGTTAAAACAAAATAACTTGAGCTAAAAGATTGACAGTCTAGTTGTGTAAGTAGCACGTTCCTAGGATGCGTGATGGAATGAAATGGGAAAAAATACTTAATTATCTGCAAAGCATGAAATCTTTCAAATACAACTTCCGGGTGGAATTACTTATAAGCATCGGTGTCGTCGACGATCGAAATAGGGCAGAAATTGTGGCGTGGTCAGCAATACTACAGTCGCATGGCCGGAAAAATTTATTGTATTATTTATATTAGAGTTAAAATTAATCTGACGGAAATAGTGCAGTAGAATGGTACTAAGATGAGTATTCTTACTTTAAACGAGGTAACAGAATAAACTTTTTCAAGGTTTCTTCCCATAAACACGTTATAATTATAAGGTGCCCCTCCCCCCAATAAACGTCTGTGCTCGTATTCGCGTCCAAGATACTTAAATAAAGTTGACATTTACGCTAAAATTATCTAAATTGTATATTCAAAAGTGCTGGTCCGAAAAGTTTCTGAAGTAAATAATACGGGGGCACAAAAGTATTTCAATTACAAAGTTTTTCCGTGATTACTAGTTTTGCTTGGCCTTGCTCTGATTAATTTATAAACGAAAAGTTGATTCAACAAAGTTTTGATACAAGGAATCCTGCATGGAACTAAACTTGGCCGGAATAGAATTGACAAAATTGTCTAACTTATTAAACCTTGTAATATTATTTATGTGTCGATTGTTGACAATTTCTGGGTTGTAATAATACTTTAAGTATATGGGTGTAATGGACGATGCATACATTTTCAAAGTTAAGGATTTAAGTAGTAAAACTTTAATCAGATATCCATGTGATTGTTTACCATTAGCCAAGCAATTCGGAACTTTAATTCAAATTATTATTCAAAAGGGTCTTGCTCCTTCACAAGGCGTAAATTTTGACTCACTTTAATTTAAACAGCCTTGGAAATATTCTAAAATCACTCAAATGTAAATATTTTTGGGATTGATTGGGAATGCTGGGATCGTATTGCATTGTAAATAACATAAATGCAACAATTTTGTAAATAATATGACAGATACGTGTTTGGTTTGAATGCTTAAATGTACATAACCTATGACATAAACATAACGTGCAAAAATTACAGATGATGAAGTTGTGTATCGTCGTACGAGGAGGTTCATGCCTTCTCCGACATCTCCTATGACATCTCCTACAAGTACAACCAACTTTAAAGTAGCCAAATTTACATATGTTGATCTTCAATTGGCCAAACCTGGGAATGGTAAAAAATCAAATTGTTTCCCCATTTCAAAATAACTCTTCAAATATGTTTTGACGTGTTTGCTGCATTTTTTGGTTTATTTGCTTTTTTAAAATAAACTATTTTTTAATTCTTGGCTTCTTTGAAGACCAGCACATGCCCTGCACCATAGTTCATAGTTTAGCACACTCTCTCACAAATCACATTTTGTATTACGAACTTTTTGGGTTACGCCACCTTTGCTATTTTATTTAATTTTGGCTGAGTTGAATGACTGACGAAATGGTTGTATATGACGGGCACACCTGAGTTTTTTTGGAACAGCGCATTTTTCGTAAGGAGCAAGTCAAATTAGACTGGAAGTCAAATATATTCATTTCCGCAAGTTTCAAACTGAGGTCATGAATTCACTTGACCGAGCGATTTCAAAATACTTAACGGGTTAAAAATCATGTACACCAAATGAGCGTCTAATCTAATTTGCCTTGTTCCTTGTGACATATGTACTGCAAATACATATTGAAATGTTAGTCTTAAGCAAACAAGGACTACACACCTTGGGTTGGCTTATTTGTACTTAATTTTATGAAGAATTTCATGTCATGCCCTGACATTGATGATTTTTGTTTTGGTTTCCGCTGCCAAACTCATTTATTTTTGGAAACAGCACTGCACTGCCGTAGCGTAGTTGTTCGTTTAGCACTGGAATTCTAGACTCGTACTTTTTTCGAAAATGAATGTGATTATCAACATGAATGTATTTCGTAGCCTCCGCACCTGTGATGACAAAAGGTCCAGAGAACAGGACCGTATTGGAAGGAAACGACGTAACCTTATTTTGCGAAGTGGGTGGGGCTCCTGTTCCAAACGTCACTTGGTACAGAAATGGTGAGAAATGCATTTTGTTATAACTAATTAAGAATTAATTCTAAGGCTAAGATTTTAAATGTTGAATTGGATTTTATATTCCAGAAACGGAAGAAATATGCTCAGCCGGAAGATTTCAAATCCTTGAGACCGGAAGTTTATTAATTGCAGCTGTCCGTGCAAGAGATGACGGAGGTCATTACACTTGCATAAGGGCAAATGCAGCAGGGACAGTCATTGGATCAGCTCATGTAACAGTTCTTGTTCGGACTCAAATTGTTCAACCTCCGGCCGATACTCAAGTCATATTAGGACAAATAGCGACGTTACAATGCAAAGTCTCGAGTGACCCTGCCCTTCCGTTTGAGATTGGCTGGGAGCATGGGGATGAGTACGAAATCAATAATTAAAAATAGTGTATTACTGTAAAACCTCTATATAACGATACTGAGTTGGACCAGACTATGATATAAAGATTTTCAAGTAAAGCTAATAGTGACCTGTTTTTTTAGAAGAATAGTTTCTGGAACTTCGCAAAGAATTCAAATTCAAAGTGATGGGACATTAGAAATTCGTGAGGTTCGTACCAAAAATATGATAGATAACGAAAATGACCGAGTCTATGAAGTCAATAATATTAGAGCATTAATCCTAGGTTCGTGCTAGCGATGTTGGGATTTACAAATGTGTTGTCCGATCTTCCGGGGGTCACGATGAGCGGATTGCACATTTAAAAATTATTGAACTTCCTTATCCACCGTCGAACGTGAGAGCTGAAAAACTACCAATTCTTGCGCCGGTAAGTGGAACTTATTTGTTTGATTCTGCATTGCAAAGACAACAGGTTGGAGCGTCTTATTGTATGAGCATGACGAATTTTACCTGGGGTGGGATGTACTGTTGAGTTCAGCATAGCATATCTAATGTCGCCTTGGACGTAACACACTAAGATGCATTATTGTGATCGCATCACATCCCAATCCCAATATCCAAGGAAATGAAAACACATTTATTCCTTGAAATATGAAAATATGACATGTTTTTCCCCGCAGGGTGCTGTTTCAAAAGCTGTGAACATTTCTTGGACGAGTGATTTTGATGGGAATAGTCCCATTCTAAAATTTATCATTCAAAAACGAACTGTCACACCGGATGCTGGGATGCAGGTTGAATTTGTTCCAGCTGGATGGGAAACTTTACTCGCAAATATTTCAGCCCTAATGCGACATGTGACAGTTGAAGGTTTAAAACCGGCTGCTTCTTATCAATTTCGTGTGAGCGCTGTAAATGCTGTTGGTGAAGGAGAGGCTTCCAGACCTTCAGGTGTTGTCACTTTACCACAAGAAGGTCAGTCCGAAATTAATGCTACAAAATTTTGTGAAATCGATTTATGGCCATTTCGGAAAGAATGGAGTACTTTGATATATTCTTTTCATAACAAAAATTAAATGAGACTTACTCGGGTTTTAATAGCCCCTTCTGGACCTCCAACCGGATTGGTCGGCTCTGCCCGTTCACCGTCACAAATTATAATCCAGTGGCATCCACCGTCAGATGAGCATAGGAATGGACAAATTCTTGGATACACAATAAGATACAGGCTGCACGGGTATGGAGATTCTCCATGGAATTATCGGAATATCACCAATGAGGTAAATGTTTTTAAAAAATGTCAACACATTCTTCTTACTAACTAAAAATAAAAATAACATTTATTCTTCTATCTGTTCTTTTTTGCTTCTCAATCCCACTTGCTGATTTTCTGAAGAAAGTAAGATCTGCTCTTTGTTTGTTTGTTTGTTTGTTTCCATATTTTTGTGCTCAAGAACCGTCAGCCCAGCATATTTAAATGCAATTAGGCTGAATTAATAGTTCCAGCACTGACGAAATTTGCGGTACATCGTAATTTGAGTGCCAGTTCTTCGAAAAATCTAATGCTACTGAAGATAATTCTCCAGTTCAAATATTTTTACTATGGGACATTCAATTTATTAATATAAATCAATTTTCTTTTAGGCACAACGAAACTATTTAATCCAAGATTTGATCACCTGGAAAGACTATGAAATACAAATCTCCGCATACAATAACAAAGGAATTGGAGTTTACAGCTCTGGTAAATAATACACTCTATTGCCAATACTTCGGATACTAAAAATTCGAATACTTTTTTTAGTATTCGAATATCATCGAATATCGATTTTAAAGTGTACAGGACACCCAGTACCTAATTAATGGACTTTATTTACCAGGAATCAAAATTAAAACTCGTGAAGGCGTTCCGAATGCTGCGCCTACAAATGTCAGAGCAGAACCTTTGAATTCCACATGTGTTCAAGTTTGGTGGAATCCTCCAGACCCACAACAAATCAATGGGATTAATCAAGGTTATAAAATCCAAGCCGTCTGGAATTTTCCTAATCCTAATAATGATATTAATGATCTACAAATCACGGTTTCCGTCCCACCGAGCTTATTTGATCCGTTAGCTATTCAGACCGGGGTTATTTGTGAATTGGGAAAATTTGAAGAATACAATATAACCGTCCTTTGTTTCACAAATCCCGGAGATGGAAAGAAAAGTACACCAGTTTTAATCAAAACACTAGAGGATGTGCCTGATGAAGTTAGTACACTTCATTTTGAAGAAATCAGTGACAGATCTGTCCGTGTTGTTTGGACAAAACCAGCAAAAGCAAATGGAATTTTAACAGGATATTTACTCCGATATGGTGTCAAAGATTTACCATCAAGTTTTATTAATATGAACTTGACGAATACGACGAGTGTAAAAGTAACACAATTGAAGTCGAGTACTTATTACTCATTTGAAGTCTGTGGATACACGGCCAAAGGAAAAGGTGTTTGTAAAACTGCAAGTATCAAATCAGGAGTTGAACCTGTTCTCCCAAGACCACCTTACAATTTGGCAGTGTCAAATATTCAACCATTTTCTGTTGTCCTACAATTCACACCTGGATTTGATGGGAATTCATCAATTACAAAATGGTCTGTTCAAGCCAAAACTAATAGGAACATGACTTGGCATACGATCTTTGAGTATTGTGAAGAACCTGAGAGTTCATCAACACTCTCTACTACTGAAAATGCAAATGCACCAAGTATTCCAAAATTAGCAAATATGGAGTCAATAGTTGTTCAGAATCTTACACCATTTGTTCAGTATCGTCTTCGTTTAATTGCTCATAATGTGGTCGGTCCTTCCAGTCCTTCCGAGACAACACATTCCTTCCAGTCTTTACAGGCGCCACCAGCACATCCACCCAGGAATGTCACTGTCAGAGCAATGTCAGCCATTCAACTCAAAGTTCGATGGATAGTAAGTTTTAAAATACTGGTTTATTGACATGACCTGACTTTTACAAAATCTTAACCATGAATTCGTATAATTTTTAGCCTTTGCAACACACGGAATGGTACGGAAATCCGAAGGGTTACAATATATCATATCGCCCCGCTGGTTCCCAAGCTGTATTTGCATCTGAAACAATTACAAATCCAACTGGAAATGCATTCGTCCTATCTAGTTTGGAAGAATTTACACCTTATGAAATCATTATGTTTGCCGTGAATGACGCTGGAGCGTCTGATGGGTCAAAACCTCGAATTGAACGCACACGTGAAGCTGGTAATTTATTTTTGCAAATGTTTACGAGGTTAATTTTCAAACTATTGCTTCCGTGATGTCCATATTTTTAATCACTCCGTTGATTTGACTTGTAGTACCTGGAGCTGGACCACAGATAATTGATGCAAATGCGACGTCATCGACAACAATCGTTGTTCGCTGGCACCCAGTACCTGAGCCAGAGTGCAATGGAATTATCGAAGGATTCAAAGTTTATTATGGAGCCAAAAATGTTCCATTCCAATATAAGGATATTCCGTCCAATACAACGTTTACGACGACTTTGACACAACTTAAGAAGTTCACTCAATATCATATTCAAGTTTTGGCGTATACTCGGGTTGGGGACGGGTCGTTATGTGATCCTCCGGTTTTGGTCCAAACTTGGGATGATGGTAAGATTCTTTATTTTGAAGTACGGCTCTACAAGACCTGTTATTAGCTGTCAACTTTGAGCCGTCTATTATTAATACATAATGGAATTTTGTCTCACGCGTATTAGTTTTTACTCCGACACTTCTTATTTTACCGAACCTCCAGAATACCTGAGCTGATTTGAACTCTTTATAATTTAACAAAACCGAAATGCTCTAACTGGGGCTGTAATGCTTTACTAATGAGTTTTACAAATTATTAATTTTAGTTCCTGGTGCACCGAGCAAAGTGAGTTTTCCGGAGGTATCGACTACAACGGCAAGAATGATTTGGGATTCTCCTTTAGGTACATCGCACTATTCTAACGAGGGGAACATCAGGGTTAGGTGTACATCAAAAACTACATATTTAAACAAAAGATTCCATTATTCCAGATCCGAATGGTGTTATATTGGCCTATAAAATTAGTTACGGTTTGGACGGATTTACCAGTGCAACTTATTCTGGAGAATTCTCACCCGAAACCAGAACTTTCCGGTTGGTGTACAATATATTATAAAATTAAAATATAATGTGAAAATCAATTAATATTTTTCTATTCTGATTCAGAGCCATTGACCTGGACCGTGAAAAATATTTCTGGTTCTCTATCACTGCAAAAACTAGACTTGGTTGGGGTGAGACTGCAAAGTTAATTGTGTACACCACTAATAATCGGGAGTTACCGAGCGCACCGAGCGCTCCAAGAATTTCACCGTCTCAAGTTCAATCTCATCAAATTACTTTTCTTTGGACACCTGGCAGGGATGGTTTTGCACCCATTAGGTAAAATTTTGGAAAAATTATAATCTCCACAAATGTACTTGAATAATTTGTACTCATGTGTATTTTTTGTTTCAACAGATATTATACAGTTGAATATGCGGAATCAGATTCACATTGGCAACGTGTAAATGAAAGAGTGACACCGTCCGGAATATCTTATACTGCTAAAAATCTCAAGCCATTCACACCTTATAAGTTCAGAATTCAAGCGACTAATGATATCGGACCGAGTGGATTTTCACAAGAATCAAATGTGACTTGGACTTTACCGGATGGTATGTTAAAAAAATTAAACTATAATGGCAAAGGTACAGATCAATACAGATAATATTATTTCTTTACATTAGTTCCAACTGGCCCAATCGGAGACATTCAAGTTGTACCAATAACCCCGACAAGTGTTCGCGTGAGTTGGAAACCATTGGTTGTCAGTAAATGGAATGGAGATGCACAGACAGGAGGGTATCGTGTTGAATATCGTCAAGTGGTTGATTATCCAGTAGCATCCCCACAATCCACACCCAAAGAAGAAATTAAAGGAACACAATCATTTAACCTCGTCTTAACAGATTTGACCAAGGACAAGAATTATGAAATCTCTGTCACTCCATTCAACTCACGTGGGGAAGGAATTCCATCCAGACCTGTAACTGTTTATGTCGGTGAAGCAGTTCCTACAGGAGGTAAGTGGGATTTACGCTGCTGTGGGGGTTTTGCTGTCTGAGCTTGATAAAAATTCTATTGATTTAGAACCCAAGGATGTCGTAGTTACTTCTGTATCGTCCACTGAAGTCCAAATAGAATGGAAACCACCATCATTGAGTCAACAGAATGGGGATTTATTGGGATACAAGGTACGTTTGTTATTTTTGTAAAAAATAACTCTTAAGAATTGTGTATACATAGCATGCAGTGATAATTTCTTTTTCTAAATTGCTCATATAGATTTTCTACCAATTGGAAGGTTCAGAAGGTTTAGAAGAAGAACTGGAAGTCGTTCCTGCCTGGTGTACACAACATTCTTTATTTTTCCTTGAAATGTACTCCTGGTATTCCATTCGAATGGCAGCATTTAATCCTGCGGGGGATGGACCCTTCACTACCCCTGTGAAAGTCCAAACATTTCAAGGCCAACCTGGTCCAGTTGCAAACATTTCATTCCAAGACATAACAATGACGAGCCTAAAGTTGGCTTGGGAAAAACCAACTAAACCCAATGGTGAAATTGCTCATTATCTTGTAACTTATGAGACAGCAATTGGTGGGAATCAAAGTGGTGAAGATCAAATCATTTCTAAACAAGTCAGACAAAAAGTATTCTGTTGTACATTCTTGGTTGAGGATTTGGAGGAAGAGACGAGTTACAGTTTTTCAGTCAGAGCAAAGAATGTTGTACTCAATGAGGTTGGGCCATTAGTGTGGAAGAATGTGAGTACTGGACCACAAGTAGGATCACCAAAAAGTCCAAAGGATTTAAGTCTGCTCAAAATGTATGCTTCTGTTCAATTCAAATGGGCAAATGATGACAAATCAAAAATATCCGGATATTATATTCAAGCTAAACGTAAAGGTGAGTTTAAATGGTTATTTCTGAATTAACAATGGTAAATATTCTGACCACTAAAACAAAATTGTATTCCTCAACAATGAATGTCACCCACTAAAGAAAGTGTACACATCAATAGCAAGTCAACGAATCGATATCTACTATGTTAAATTTTTTACTAGACTTAATTTCTAATATCGTATGTGGCGTTGAGTTCAATTAGGGATCTAAGTTGACAATATACACTTCCGCATTTTCTTGGATAAAGCCTTGTATGTTCAGATGAGAATGTCCATCGAAAAATCGTCAAATATCTTCTGAAACTAAAACAAATTCTTTTTGTTAAGAATTTGAAGAATGAAGATAAGAAATTTTCAAATATCATATTTTGGAAGATTTTTTGTCCAGGAATAGTTTTGGAACCCAGAGTGCCGGGGACAGGTTATTTTGATAGTTCGAATTCTGCGATCTTTAAGCAGTTTTGTGTTTGGCGTATTCAAAACATTGTAAATATTATTTTAAAAGTCAAATTGATTCTTTGCAGTGACTCAAGAGTGGCAAATGTGTAAGTGAATGATTCAATACAAATACAAATTCACGTCATTGCTATTGTTTTTGTTAAATGGTGGGCAATGCAATGGTTTGGTTTTGGTTGATTGAACTCACATTTTGCTTAAATTATTTTAAGCACGGGGCTTGACTGTTCGTTTTGCACTAACAGCTAAGTATCTAAATTGGCATTTGCGACAAACGAAAGTAATAATGAGGGGAACAGACTTTATCTTTAGTGTTACAAATTTTGCAGGTCAGCTTCTTGGAATAATGTAGAGAATTAAGCTTATTAAGCTTCATTATATTGATTTCCATTGTTTTGTTGAGTCTAGGAAAAATTATTTGTTCGTCCTTTTTTTTGAGTTGCAAATGCATGGAGTTTGTTGGTCGTCTGGCTGAGCGTGTAGTAATTTGTCGGGCCAATTAATCCTGAATGGATTGATGTCACTTGGAAGTTTGAAATTGATTATTTTTGAATTTAGATGAAAGTCGATGGCAAACTGTTCATAAAACCGAGAGTGGTCCTGCATGTGAATTCACATTATCCTACCAAAATCTCTTGCCGTCTACTGCGTACACTTTTAGACTGATTGCCTACAATATTCATGGAATCAGCTACCCCACTACTTCTGACGAAACCGTAAGAATTCAGAATTTAAGATTTCCGTTTCCTAATCGAAAAGTATTCAAATTGTCTAAATTTTTATTAACATTATTTCAGGTTTTTACACCATCTAAAATGTACCTGGAATATGGGTATTTACAACAAAGTCCATTCTATAGACAAACATGGTTCCTGGTTGTGATTGCATCTGCATCAGTTATCCTCATCATTGCACTCGTCGCTTATCTCTGTGTCAAGACTAAGTCATACAAATATAAACGTGAGACATTTTTTTGGCATTTTAAATTCAGCATTGAAAAAACTCTAATTTTTGATATAGCGTGTTACCCGCAAGTCACCGAGTAACCACTCAATTCTGAATTTTTTATCTATAATTTTGTAGACGATTCAGAGAGAAGTCTAGCAGAGACGAATAGTATAGAAGAAGGTGTCCTGTATGGATCATCTGTAGAATTACGTCAATCTCAAAAGAAGATCTCAACCTTGAAAAGGAAAGCAGCCGCAGCTGCTAAACCACCCCCACGCCCAACCCCAGGATCAGTGACTTATACAGATGATGAGTCTGATAAGGCTTATGATCACAATCCAGATGAGAGTAGTTTGACTGAAAAACCATCAGAGATTAGTTCGACTGACTCACAAGTAAGTTTAAGCCCTAAAATATCTCCTAAATCTATTGGGAGTAAACGCTCTAACCGTTTATCTTCCTCTCGGAAAAATCGAGTTGCGCCTGAACCACCAAGGTCGATGACCTGACTTTGACATTATTCTGTAATTGTTGAGATTAGAATCTACTTGTTCGAATTGAAATTTTTTGAAGATTACAGTGAGCCTGCATTTACATAGAGTTCGTTAGGTCTTCAGCGGTCGGAAAAATAATGAGACTTGAAATGCAATGTAGCTCGTTGTCTCAAAATTTCATTTTCGACTTTCTCTGTTATAGTGAAATTGTTAAAAAATTATTAGATTGTCTATTTTTCTACTCAAAAATAATCCAAACTTTAGTGCTAGGATTTGTACCTATCGTAGAGATACAAAATTTGAGTTGTGATATTATTATATTGTACGTATTTTTAAAATACTCTGTTCTTTGAAACGTCTATGCTGTCCTTCGTTCTGTCCTGTACTAATCTATTCATAGTCTTGTAAATTCCTTACTAATGTGCTCGGTGATTTGGTTTCTGTGTCGTTTTTCATGCCTTTAACTCCTTGTACTGTTGTACTCCTTCGTGGAAGTTTCTGCTTTATTAGGTAAAATAATTTCATAAATATTATCGTGTAATCGATTTACTTCCTCGCTTACAATTACAAACTTGCATCAACGGGACAAGTTTTGCTTGAAATCTTGTCTGCTGCAACAGATGACCATTGCTTACAAAATTTTCACATGTGATAATTGCTTGAACATCCAAAAATTATACAAACGTTTCACCAGTCGGAAATACCGATAGCATTCCGAATCTTGGTGCCAATTAATGTTGATCCTGAAAGTTCTAATATGATTTAAAATTTTGGATAATCGAGTTCCACGAATAAATCGTAGTATAAAATCATAACCAGACCTTAATACTAAAATTATTTTTTACAGGGGAGTGAGACAGAAGTGGAAGACGAACCTGATGGTTCAGTTGGTCCACATTCCTTCGTCAATCACTATGCAAATGTGAATGACACACTCAAACAATCCTGGCAAAAACAAAAGCCAGTGAGGACGGGGCCTGTAAATTATTCAAGTTACACCGATTCCGAACCCGAGGCATCCGCAAGTTTACAAGGAGGTCAAGGTCGGATAGTTCTAAATAATATGGCAAGGTCAAGAGCTCCACTCCCTGGATTTACTTCATTCATCTAGTTTAATTTATTTTTTACTCCTGTACAATAAAGTACATTCACTACAGTGCCTATTCTTAACAAATGTATCTGCGATTATTCATAAGAAAAGGTAAATTTTTACCTTAACCTATTTTGACAATTTTTGCTATTATTGTAAAGCCGGGGTATCGGTGACCTCATTTTTGTACTTAATTGTGTCAACACTTCAATATGTAAAGCCATGAGACCTTGAGTCCTCTAAAAGACTGTGATATTAGGTTATGACTATAACTACGTTTTTTGTAAGTAGTTTCATCATGCTTATACAATTTTTTGGTGTGATTGATGTGTTTTGTATCAAATGACTAAATATTTAAACATTTAGCGTTATTCTATTTGTTGCAATATTGTTGTAAGGTTTAACAATACATTTTTTGATGCGTTTTTACACACGTGTGTAAGTGTTTAAGAATTATTAAGCAATTAATTGTCTTTCATTGTTTTATTATTATTTAATTATTGTAATTTGTATGAGACCGAATGCAATAAGTGGTTCATAACTACACTGCCATTGCCAATCAAATATGTATCTTCCATCCAGCCATTTTTCTGTATTGAATATTTTGACATGTTGTGTAATATTACATGTAGCAGAATTTGTCTCAAGTAATTTATTAAATTCGCTTTTACGTACATATGGTAGATATGTATTCCAGCGAATATCAATTTCAAAATGCGTTCTCAGTTCCTGTGTTGCACCCAGTATCTAATTAGTTGATTTTATTTACAAGAAATAAAAATATAAATTGAATATTTTGTGTTTTTTACACCTCTCTACTTACTACCCCATTTTGTCGACACTTTTTCTCGCTTTGATGAATATGCCGTTACAACTAACCGTATTTAATTTTCCATCAAGCCTTGTTTTCGTCTGCTAGATTTTCTCAACAAGCTGACCCAAAAGTTTACTTCGTAATTACTACTATATTTTTTCTTATATATTTACTGAAGAAGGGAACCAACAGTTCCCGAAAGCTCGAATACCATATCTAAAAACTTTTGTTCAGGTTGCGTTAGGTTCCGTTCAGTCTATTAAAAATCAATGCAAGTTTTTTTTTATTATATTGAGTTTCTGTGGTTGTCAGAATTGGTTACACCCGATGATAAATCAGTGCGGCATTTTCATGTTGTGTTGTGTGGGCTATGTGATTGATGACTATAATAAAACAAAATCTTGAATCTTGAAAAATATCTTGAATCTTGTTGGGAATGAGGTAGAGATACCGAAAGCGGAAGAGCACTGAGAAAATGAGACTGCTCTTTAGGCCAGGATTCAGCCACCGCGTCAGAAAGGGCTCAAATTTTGACATGATGTTCCCAAAGTGACTCCTTTTTGTATTGGCGGAACTCTGTAGTAATATCTGTTCGACCAGTGACCTTCAGGTCAAGGTAGATGAGCCTTATGTCAGAGGTCAAACGTGGTGTCATTGGAAAGAGAAAGTCAAGAAGCATCACCACACCAAGTTTCAGAACTTTGTAATGATTCATTCCACACTGACGAGATACAAATGATACAATGTTGTACTAAACCCAGAGCCGTTGAGTAAAGCAAAATATACGCTACAACGAACAGGGGATAATATTTTTTATTTTTGTGAAGAGCAAGAGTAAAATATTAAATATTAAAAAAATATTTAAACTAATTAAAAATACTCATGAACCAAATTATGCTCGTTATATCTATTTGTTTAGTTCAGACAAAGCGAATAAGGCAACAATACAGAGAAGAATGAGTCTTACCGTTAATATCCTAGACTATCTTACATATATAGACGTGTGCTGTGCATATCAATCAATTATCATTCATTTTCTAAACCGACTGACGAATATTGTCCACCACTCGAATTTGAATCCTGACTTCAAATACCCTTAATACTTTTATATGACTCAAGACATTAAAATTTGCTAACGTTTAAGCATTTAGATTAATTGTCAACCTTTGTGGTGTGGGTGCTTAACTTTTGAATTTGCTCAAGAGATCACAACTGCAAAGACGTGCTAATCCTTAGGCAATGTCAATCTAGTAACTAAAAGCGCAACCTTCAAACTATTGCTATTAATACTTGAAACATTTTAAATAATTAAAATATTTAAAGGAGTTCCTTAATTGCCCCCCTTCTTACTTGTTTTCTCCAATCCAAGAAAACAATCACAATGTGCTGATGAGTATTGTGTCATCTCTTTCCTACAAACCCATCACCTTTTGGCTACTCCATAAAAATATCATTGAAGCTTAATGAGTGTAGTAAAGTTTTTATATTAATTAAGTTAATGTAACAAGGAAATCACATTTCTTGTCAAACGCATAACGCAGTTCGAATCACAAATGACGCGTTTACACGTTAGATTATAAGACTGCAAATAATCCTTGTGAATTTGAGTACTTCTTACAGGCAATTGGTCAAAGTTTCGAGAAAGACAACAAATTGTAATGAGAGGACGATTAGACGAGGCCGAAATAGGTGTAAGCCTATATAGTTAGGTACAGGCGGTACAGTTAAGCACAAATTATTCCTTCAACGATTTGGTCTCGGAGATTGTCCAGGAGACGGTCTCGGAGATGGTCGCGGAGAACGTCCCAGTCCTGGAGAGGGTCCAGGTCCAATGTTCAGGTTTCTAGGCCTTGATTCGAGTGAACCACCTCGCTGGGTTCCAATCACAATGGGAATTTCGACTCGGATGTTTCCTGGTCCACTGCTGGTGTTCACATCAACCTAACAGAGAAAAATAAATACAGATGTGGTTTCCACTGGTCAAATTATGATTATTTATCCGATTGATTGAAATTTTTTGGGTTGAAAAAGCAGAACCGCAATGATTCCAATGATTGCGAATATGGATTTTCTTTCCATTGAATGGTTACGGTCCAACCAGGTACCAGAAAAATTGGAAACCTACAATATTTCCGATGATGAAAAAGAAATATTTACCTTGACAAGGTACATGATTTCAATGATCGTTCTTTGTTGAGTTGGGGTCTGCCTGGATGGAATTCTTAAGCCACTTGACCAGGATGCGCCAAAATTTTCTGTTTTATCCACTGACCCCACAACACTTGAAGTAGACTTCAGAATTCTGCTCAAATTCCCTGCTTTGTAATTAATTTTTTGGACAAGAGAAACCGACATGCTTGCAATGTCCAGTTCATTTGGATTACTCAATTCAGCTTGAAATTGTATTTCTTCTCCAGGCAAATACCCAGTCTGAGGTAATGAGACTTTGAGTGGAGTTTTTCCTTTTGCTGTAGATGAAATCGGTGCAAGTGTTGATTCATTTAATGGGAGGAGACCTGTAATTGTAATTCCTTTCTCTGCTTTCTTCACATATCGATCCGGAGGCACTTGCATGTAAACCACTATTTGATAATGGATGAATCCCATGGCGCTTTTAAAATTTGCAGGCAAAGGTTCCAAAGGAATTGTAAGGCTGAAGGGATGCTTCTGAGGTGGTTGACCTCCAGCAAGGCGATATCTCTGTGGGACTCCGCCGGACACTTGAAACGAAAGGAATTAGAAAATTAATGTTTTTTTTAAATTCACGATTTTTATTGAACGTATTCTTGTGTGCATGACCTGGCTAAACCAGAAAGAGTGACATATACATTTTAAGTGGAAGAGTCTGCACAATTAGGTAGTCCGGCGACGCATCTAATTTTTAAAATAAAGACAGAACACTCTAATATGTTTCAACAGTTCCAAATCCCTTGGCATAGGAGTTGAACTGTAGATTCTCACAAGCAAAACACATTCTAAAAAAATTCAGAAATGTGGAAACTCCAAATATGAATCTCTCAATAATCACGTTCAATTATTGCGTGGATTTAATTAAATTAGATATTTATCCCGGAAAAGTTTATTTCAGTGAACCGAAACAAACACACACAGAAATTACTTCAGAATAATTGTTCTTTAAACATCGTAACAAAGTTTTCAACATGTGTCCATTTACTTCAGACGCTGAAAATAATCAAACTCCTAACCACTAGTAAAATGATCAAGAATGTCTTTTGCACAAAAGATACATAACATGTTTCCTGCATAATGTGATTCGGACACATGTTCTAAAATTAATCTACATTAACAGTACAAACTAAACCAATTTTAATTTCATGATAAGCTACTGCATAGGTTACCAGATATAAAATCAGCACATTCCCGATAACACGGACAGTTTTTCATAGGGCCATTTGAGATATTCTCTAGGCAGCGCTTAAACAACTCTCACACAAATCATAAGATCCCTATGACTGATACGACACTGGGTGGCGCACTTAATGTAAGGGTCACAGTCATGATAAAAATGAATGAATTCGCACACTTTTAAACTCACCTTTTCCACCGTAAGCATAGTCAGAAATGTTGACAAATGTATCTGCCTTGTTTTGCACGGACTCTCCCTCCTTAAATTTTGTAAGAGCTGTTCCTTCGAGAGCGACTTTGAAACCTGGATATGTGTAAATAGTTGTAAAATAATTCCTACTTCCTAGCAGTTGTTAGTTTAAAAAAAATTTACCAAGCAAAACCAAATCCTTCTGATGACTCACGGTAAGTGTCCCTTCAACTTTTTCCCCAGGGAAATATTCGTACTTGTCCGGCTGCTTGAGTGCAATTGAACAATTAACCGGAACATCCGCAGCGTGACATAATTTAAGTAGCATTTTGGAAAGAATAGATTATTTTTAAATGATTTTGGTGCAGGAGGGTAACACCTGTTCAGAAATCAGTGCTCCCTAGAATATCTACTGCAGAATTTTCTGAAATTGAATTAATTGCAGGTTAGGAGTGCACAGTGCACACCCTGCAATTACACGGCACTCTGCATGTGCACGGCGAAGTCATGAACAAAGACTAGTACATACTACTATACTCTCAGTAAGACCTTTCTAAGTTTTAATCTTACATGAACATAGAATGTTTTGGATTTAGTTCTTTCGGTCAACCCTTTATCGATCCAAAATTTGCCGACTCCCTTTGACAAAAAAATGGATCAATATTTTGGCACAGTTTTAGACATGTACGCCCCATTCAGTTTTAATGAACGGAAAGTTATGGAGAAATAAATTACATATTCAATTTAGCACTGCTTCCGGCTTTCTCCCAAATGTCGACGCTCCGCCGCGCCGGAGTTGTGTAAACGTGTATAACTTTCAGCATGCAAACCATAAAATCATCAAGCGAAAAGAATTAAGTTATAGTTTTTCCATACTTCCAAGCAATTTTAGTGATACCCCCTTTTTTCCATGAATTTCGGATTTTAGATGAATTACTGTCAATTCAAAAAATACGGTTTTATTTTCCAGTCAATTTTGCGTTCCTCAAACATTGTATTCAAAAATATGTTGGGATTCGTATTTGTTATACTAATTAATTGCTATATTTTTCAGAGATAAGGTTAGGGTGTTTAGACAAGCAACAGGTTTACATTTACAGGTTGACTGCATAGTCACTTTGCGTATGTATGACAAGGAAAACTTTTGACATAAAATTCAATTCGAACGAAACCCGTAGGAAATATATTGATAATTCTAATATTCTTGTCATGAAACTCATAATGATCTCAGAACCACAATTTCTACAGATCACATTCCGATTCATGCTTTGACGCCTTCAGGGGTCTCAATAGAACATGACTTGGATATAAACAGTGAAAAAGTTTCTAGGCAGCTTCGTAGTACACTCGCAGTCTAATTAAACTGGAGTTAAATCATTGTCAGTTGAACAATTCACAATATTTTAACAATGACTACAGCAACAAGTTAAACTTGCAGGTGCATTTTTCAAATTATTCAGTTTTTCTTGCCAACCTGTTCCACTTGGGAAATCCTAGGCTAGCAGAAACGATTGGATAATCAATATTCCTTGAATATTTCAGAACTATCAAGTTTTCGTTTGATGGTTAGGGAATGATACTTCAGGTGATAGATGAGAATCATAAAGCAGAATTTGAATTCTTATTTACTTGGTATGAGTTTTGTATGAGATTTGTATGAGGCCGAGAACACCCAATAACTTTCGTATTTTAAGTCCGGATTTCTTTTTACAATGAGAGCATTTCAAAAAATGTAATAATAGTTCTTTAGTTTCTGGCACATCTTTCGGTGTCATAAGAAATATGATTCAATTCAAGGCTGACGCGTGAGGTTCCTGCTGCGCTGTTAAAATGAGCTATGTCAAATGTCAACTCTTGTAAAATGTCATGTTGTCAATTATTCTTCAAGCCGAATGCAGCTGTTCACCATGTGTAAACGAGAGAAAGGCAGAGTTAAAAACTGGCTGAAACAACGATGAATAAACTAACACAACTGTACTAGATTCTTACCTATGTGAAATGTAGTAATATTCTTAGTCATTTACATAATATTAGCTTTAAGTTGATCATTAGCAAGATTAACTTTTTCGTACTCTCAAAAAATTCGTAAGTATCAAGTCGAACTGTTTTTAAGATTTTCTGATTAAATCTGTAAAATCTTGATCAGTTACAGATCTTGAAAAGTTCCTGGTAAGATGCTAGTTAGTATCAATGTGGACTTAAGGAAATGCGGTCCCACCGAGTAATTAATTAATATTAATTTGGAAATTTGACACATAGCTGCATGTGATCTCAATTTAAAGTTGAAAGTAGTTTTGCGTGTATGAATAGTCCGTACGATATTTAGGGTAAGGGAGAAAGAAAATTTTGTTCCATGGACTGGACAAGCCTTCATTTCCGGAGTTGCTACAAGCGTGTTACAGATTAAAATAGTTTATTTCCGTATTATGTATACAACGTTTTTTTATTTCTTGACGCAGTGGGTGAGTAAAATTAATATACAAAAATTGAATAAGAATATGGTGGGTTCTTCACAAACCCCTTCAATATTTAATTGTCCAGTGAGGTCATCAGGCTGAGAATTGTACAGTTTCGATTATTTTGGCAATACTTTGGCAATCTTCCTTCCTTTTGTGAAATTGGTTTTTGTGCAATCTGTGTTAGAAAAGAGTATTAATCAGATTCAGTCAAATTATATTAGCTATAAAAATGACACTGATGATAGCGGTTAGAATATATGCACTGGAATGGCATTTATGTGGTAAAAAGTTGTCAGCTTAGTTGACATGATATTAACCTAGTCCTTCTTATGTTCATCCAATGCAATGCACATGATGACCAAGAGTGAAATGTCAACTCCAGGTGCAACTTCCAGCATATAATCCTGTTTCCCAAGCATTAAGGTTCTTCCAGTGGTTGGTCGATAAACTCTTCCAATTGGAACTCCACCACTCTTTGGTTCCCCCAAATAAATTGTACACTGTTTACTGAGCCAATCTCCTTTGAGTACAACGAGTCTTTGTCTTCCAGTTGTGACGTCTTGAAATTCTGCCGTTATTTTGGCTTTTATAAAATTTAGTTGAGTATGGAATTTACAAATTTTTCTTTCTGAATTTCCACCCGCGTATAAAGTGAATTTGTCGGTAAAGGCCATGAGTGCTTCCTTCATGTTTAATACTGGACGTCCTGTATTGTCCAATAGTGTTTTTTTCTCACGCATACTAAAGGCTGACCCTTGACATTGAAAATACACGACACCTGTGTGAGGGTCACTGATTTTAAAGTCATCTCCAGAGAATGAAAAATATTTTTCACGAATTCTTAAATGAACAGGGTGTGGGAGACAAAAACGTGGTTCAACTGCACAAATTGCTTCACTCAACGCTACGAGTGGTTGTTGCATATGAGATTCACTTCCACCCATTTTAGCGATTCAGTAATATGTATTTCCTAATTAATTATCAAAATTTTGTAAATTAATTATTGAGTAATATTATTATGTTATGTGTCTTGCGAGAGCTGATAAAGGAAACTAACAGAATTTGCATATTTTTTGCTCTTAATACTAACACCTACTCCCACATACACTACATCGTGTTTGCCTTGGCCTTGGTTATAGAAATTTAATACATGCGAATAGCAATAAATGCAAGGAGTTTATAAGTGCAAAGAGTACAAGTAATTTTCGCATAAACATAAGAAGGTTCTAAGAATTATGTTCATTATCAATACACCAATACCGCCGCATCAGCAGGATAGCAATGCGTTATAGTTAATTCATTTAAACACATGCATATGGAGCATTATTTTACAATAACTTCTGAGTTCTGACACAACAAATGTGTAAATGAGTGTACATTACCCGTATTAAGCTTTACAACAGCCGAAACTTACAATGAGAATTTAGAATTGTCAAAAATAGTTAATACAACTAAAAATAGGAATACCAATCAAAGATAAGTGATTTGTGTTTTACATTTTACTCACTACTTGTACCGCGTGCTTCAATAGAAATCAATCGGCTCTAATTGTAACATGTAAGAATTATGAACAATAATCGCGCTGTACTGATATAAAGGCCCATCAAATTTTAAAAGTGGTAACCTACAGAATATACACCTGACTATTAAACGTTCTATTTTTAATAAGATAAGCGGTAAAGTAAAGCCAAAACCGTTAGCTCTAATAAGTTCTCTACGACATTCGGTCTTACGTATAGACGGTTTCAGTCAATAATTAATTATTACTCTAAACTGATGATGTATAGTATCGATACGGTAGACGTCCATAGACTTTTCGTAGAGCCACAGTCTATGCGTATCTGTAATTTCTGTAATGATCAAGATCAAGGAGTGTTCAAGTCTTTGATTGACATTCTGATTGATTCCGAAAATACAAAATCCAATGAAAATGATCGAGAGTAAGAGATAAAACTACGGGGTTTGAGGTGATTGTGTATATAGATAATATTTTCAGGTTTACCCGAATTTGGAGTTAATATTATGCGTCATAGAAATAGTATTTTCCAAATCAATCGTCTAATCACCAATTTGGAATGCGGAAAATGACGTAGGTGCTCTGATTTTTGCATTGATTGCTTAAATATCGTTCATAGTATTCAGAAAGAAACTTTTGAATCGGATATTGGAATAATTGTGTAAAGAAATATTATTAATTGGCTTCAAGGTTAAAGTCCTAATTTACAACTTACATTTACATTCGTTATTCTCTCTGAGCTTCAAGTTTGTTATTGAAAAACTAAAAAATGCGTTACTATCCATATTTGAGGTGTCTTGCAGAACTGGTTATATTATTCAAATCATTTTACAGTTTAAATGATTTTGTGTAATTAAAATAATTCTACAATTTTGAATGATTATGTAATGAAAACAATTTTATTAACGGGATGTGAAGGCGCAAGGTCAAATCGTACTGGTTAAATTAAAACATTCACTCATTCATTCATTCAATCATCAATTGACGCATTCATTCATATCGACTTTCGTAACAATGGGGAAATGGGTTCCGGCAGTTGCTATTACCACAGCGAAAAATTACACTGGAGAAGAACATCTCCAATTTATCGAACAAAGCCATCGAAATTTATGCCGCAGAGATCGTATCTGAATCTGACATGTACTACTGGAATAATCAGATTTTGAATAAAGCATATTGTAATAAATTATTTGGCTGCTGATCATTGTGTTGTGCTAACAAGATGAGTTAGATTTTCGGTTTTATTCCTCGATATTACTCATTTGCCGTTTTCAGTCGGTTACTTTCGCAATATAAGTCATATTGTTCTACTTAAACATTCGAATTCGACACTTTCAAAAAAGTGAAATGACTGGTGTACGAAACTAACCATACACGATAAAAATATTTTTCATAGTGTTTGACTAATCTCACATTTATTTGTTAATAAAAATCTACACTTTAATCCTTCCCACCAGGTCTACCGTCTCGAAAATTCTCCCATTCTCTTTTGAAGTCTCTTTTAAACTTATTCGTTGCTTCGACAGCTTGCTTCACAGATTTTTCTTGACTCACTTTTTTTAATTCGTCCGCAATTTTATTTTTTAAATCAATAGTCTTCTGGTCCTCCAAAACAGCTTTCGAGCGATGGAAAATGTAAACTGATAGTTGGGCTGCCCTTCGGATTGGATATGAATTTGCCAATTTTTCAATCAGTTGTGTGTTGTTCATCAAATAACTGAAAATGTATCGGAAGACCATGATGACTGACTTATTCTAAAAAAAATAGAATAAAAACAGAAAATAATTACACACTCAAAAAGTAAATATTTAGGAAGATATTTCCAAAACACGTGCCAGTTGCTGTTCTGCGATTTAGAAACATGAAAAAGTGTAAGCTAAGTAAGAGATAAGTATATAGAACATAGAGATTTTTAAAATATCAGTACATGTTACTCACAGTTTGCTAGAATAAGTTCCAAAAAAATTTGGCGTGTGCGGTCGGGGTCTCCGTTTAGTAGTTCGTTCAAAAAAAATATGCCAGCCTCAGTGGCCAGAAGCGAATTCCAATAGAAAATCCAAGTTGTCCAGAATCCCCTGCTTCAATAAATATTTATTTACAATGAGTGGTGGAATTCAATCCTTCTCCAATTAAGAAAACTGAAAAAGCCAAAGAACACGAAATTCTAAAACAGGACAAACGATAACACTCAAACAAAAATTAATTTTTTACAATACTTGGAATTACGAATTAATATAGGCGATAAATCAAATTGTCAAAAAAAATCCGAATTACCTGATACACGGTGCTTAGTAAGATGACTAGAAGTGATGAGATTTCAGTGGAAATAAAATTTAGAATTTAACAGTTAGTTAATTTTAAATTAATTATTGAGTTATTGCGTAAGATTGTAAAAAATCTTTAAACCTCAAAAGACAAATTTTTTCAAAAGTGTTCAGAATTTCCGCCCATTTCATCCTTTCGGATTGACAATTGGGGCTGAGCGATACACAAGAAAGGAACAAAATCGTAGCAGCGCAATTCACATCTACACGCAATGTTATAAAAAATAAAAATGTACGTATTTATTGATTGTCTTACATTTCGGACCCCTAATATAATTTTAAGCTGAGTGAGTGATAAAAGGCAAAACTCACGTTCACTAGTATTACTATGCAAACTTGCATTTTTTGTATAATTTTGTACGGATGAATCTCCCAAATAGACAACAGGGAAAAAAATGACACCCACACATTTGTACACCATCATATCATGCATCATCCATTTCCATTTTCCATTCTTGTGATCATGAACCCCAGTGATTCTTCGAGGATTCTCGACTCAGAAGTAACCATTGGGTCAATTTAAAGACTCACAAAATCGTACTCTTCGAAAGTACTGGGCATTGTGGGCATGTATCTAGATGTAAAGGTGAAACTGAAAATAATTCTATATATCCATCATGTGAAGCATGTTATTTTGCAGTTTGTACGTTAGCAGAGTAGCACAGTTTTGCTTATTACTTGTTGACCTGCCCAGTTTGATATCACGCAATGCTTTCTACTTTGAAATACTTTGAATAAGGTGTACAGGATGTGCCAATCTTGTCTCCCTCTTTGAAATTCATTCATCTATTCAAGGCCATTCAGTGAATGACTTCCGGTTTTTTCTTCCAGTAGGCCGTAGGGATGAAAAGCTGCTGGAGATAACGTTGAAGAGTTTGTTAGAAATTCATTTGTATAGAAAAAAATTACAACATTATTTCGTGTTCACATATACCGAACTTGAGTTTCGAATGAATTTGCTTGAATAGTCTTATAAAAAATTAATTTCAAATAAGATAATATCATTTAGCACACCCTGTGTACTTAAATAGGGAATTGTAGCTTTGGTACAGTCTGTATATCTGCTGAATTCATCTATTATCCATGGAAGGGGAGGATAGATCATTATGAACCACCTTGTAGAAGAACAAAACAAATTAGTAAAAAATTAACATTAGTTTTACGATGATTTGTCATTTCATTTCAAAAATCATAGGTAAGAAACTATGCAAGTGTAATGGATGGCTAGTGCAAGTAATAAAAGCTGCACTTTCAATCTGTACAGTATTTGCATAAGCATACACAATATCCGAGTTTACTCAGGAGTAAAATATTTGCGAATGATATAACCGTGGAGGTAGCAAAAACTTGTACAGAGAACAGTTTACCTTGAGAATTTAAAAACTGAGGAAAAATTAGTATGAATGCCCGAGAAATATTTTTTGTATAACATATTGACTGGTAGTTTTCTTAATAAAATTAATAAAAACTTGTATTTAACAATAATTAATTCGTCCATAATTACATCATGTTTGGAAGGAACCATTTATTTGACAGACAGGATTTTTTCAACTACAGTTCATTTGTATTAGTATGTACGTGCATAATGTACGTTAATGGAAATGGAAACGCTTTAAATCAAATGATAAAATTCTGTTTTGTTACATAATGCGGATAGATTGTATACGGCGCGTGTAGTTCAGGCACAGGTAGTACGCTTAATTGGACATACAGATACAAAACACAAACTGGTTTTCACTCTTCAATAATAGAACAGAAGATGTGATTTCCCTAGCACTTGAGCATAATCATTATATAAAAAATTATGATGACCATGACATTGAATTTTTGGACCTTGTAATTCTAGGCAAGTTTCACTAACAACTAGTTTTGTCTGTATAAATATATATACAAAAAAATCCAGGGACACGCGACACATGGATTTCATAATAATGGTTTTAGCAACTAACGAACCATACAATATTCCCAGTCATTCAATATTTCTGTCCCACTTTTGTGTCTGGACTTTGAGAAGGTAGACGCACGTGCAGTTATTAAAATTCTTGTTCTCTGAAATAATAAATTTAAAAAAAATGGCACCATCTTTGTCATATTCCTTTGTAGGGAAGAGAGTTTTGGTCACTGGTGGCGCTCAAGGTAATTCTAAATTTCAATATGTCCAAACTTTCAAAATCTTCAGAATTGGGCAACTCAAAGCTCAAAACGACATGGCTGTATTCGTATAATAGAAATTTCCATAAAATTATATTGTAGTCTATTCCTATCGAATTTTAATAAAATGATTTCATACACATAGGAATCGGAGAAGCCATTGCACGAAAATTTTACGACGATGGTGCGATTGTTTTCGTGCTCGACAGGAACCAAACTCAACTTGCTAAATTGAAGAGTCAACTTCCAAACATCCAAACTCTGTGCGTCGATCTTCTCGATTGGAAAGCAACTCAAGACGCAATTCTCTCGATTACTCCTTTGGATCATTTGATTAACAACGCCGGAGTATTTTCTGGAGACCAAATCACCAAGATCTCCGAACAAGCAATTGATCTGTAAATACAGTCTATTCATATTTATATGTGTTAGGAACCTATTAGCGGTTTAACAAATCTAAACATAATTTTTCGAATATGATTTATTGTGAACACGAGTCTGTACATAATAATTTTACACCTCAGGATCTATCAATTTTTTAAACTAGATTTGAGTAGAAAATACTTCTAATGAAACTTTAAAGATGTCTGAAAATAGTTTTGATATGATCAATTTTCGGCCGGAGTCGGATAGTTTAACGTTTCTCACAACCAGTAGCTAGAAGTAATCACATTTACTTGAAACTGAGTAAAGAAACATCAATAATATTAACCTAAAGCCCCTACTATTTCTTTCTCTTATAGGGTACTTGGAGTAAATGTGAAAGCAGTGCTCTGCGTAACCCAAGCATTTGTGAATGGAAACATTAGAGCTGGGAAGGAGAAGGGAACAACTATTGTCAACATCAGCTCTTTGGTAAATTAAGAAGAAACAAATTAATAGATTGAACTAAAATATACAAAGCTTTCTCAAAATAAACTCTCTAATTTTCTCAAACTAAGGCTGATCGTGTTGCATTTTGGGGTGCTGTGGCCTACAACGCCTCAAAAGGAGCTCTCACTAGTATCACAAAAACGATGGCCCTTGAATTTGGTGACCACAACATTCGGGTCAATGCTATTTGCCCAACCTTCATTCAAACTGATATGGTGAAAAGCATTGAGCCACATATTATGGAGAAAGCGGCCACAATCGCGACACACGTTCTACTCAAGGAGAGAGCTCTGGAGCCTAAGGACATTGCTGAATCTGCTCTCTTTTTGTCAAGTCCGTTGAGCTCAATGATCACTGGAACTTCACTTCTCGTCGATTCTGGAACTCATGCTTTCTAAATTGAATGTTTTTACTATATTCTAAAATTTTCACACCTGAACCTATCTTGAGACTTGAAATATTTTATTTCGTGAACTAAAAATTCCTGTCCTGTTTCACTAAACGTATACGACTATTTTACTCTCAGTATAGTATTTCAAAATTGAATCCTAATTTTACAAATAAAAATGACAGATTCGTTTGTAGTTCCTCAAAGTGATATATCAAATTATATATTGATATTGTAGTATTTTGAAACAACTATAATTCTAATATTTGACATTCGTCGGTACTCGGCAGACATATCCTGAGAATTGCTTTATTAACAGGAAGATTTTATTCATGGGGTACCTAATTGGGCGAGCGAAGCGTAGTGAACGAAGTGAACGGAGCGTAGCGAAGCTCTTATGTTCGACTTGAAGGCATTT
>JAQIXO010000159.1:0-31628 GCA_034700305.1 Protaphorura armata
TTGCAATCAAACTAAACCTATACATTGACTGAAATTCACATCTCAACGTGTACAAATACCAAATCAAAGACCAAACACACAAATTGAAAATTCACCATAATTAATAATAATGAAGAAAAAATACCAAAATCTTCTGGAATAATAAAAATAAGAATTCCCTCATTGTCACTGTAATCAACTTAGGACAACATGAGTCTCACAACCAAGAGTGCGACTGTTTAACGGGTAAACAGTTATTTTACAAAAATATAAACGGTCAAAGCTCGTGGACATTATAAATTTTAAAGTTGGTGATACAAAATGTAAAATAACTTCTACAGGTTTCTTATGTTGTCAAATCATGAAAATACTTCAAGAATTTAGTTTGTAATTGTACTGTACTCCTAAGTTGTCTTAAATACCTAGATGTTTCATTTTTCAAATACGATCGATACACTTAAGTCAAATTAAATTACGTATTGCGATGAAACAAATCATTCGTTTTCATTGTAGCTGGACCGAACATTCAGTCATGAGAATCTGCGGTACTTGGACAGGGTCTCCAAAAATGAAATGTTAAACCATAAGTCATTAGCTGCTGGTTAAACCGTAATCCGTATATTGTTGTATTAGAGAATATTTTTCTCCCATAATCCCAGTACAGTGCCGTGGCAAGAATATTCCAGCACAAAGTTTTTGGATCATATTATTGGGATACTCTGTTATCAGATTATTATTCTTGTTTAATTAAGGTGTTGCTCAAGTTACCCTGTACTCCGTCGGCACCCGCTAGTAGTGGGAAAGGACTTCGATGGAATCATGTTACATTGTCAGTCCGAGTGAATCTACCCCTTCACATAACAAAATGATAAGGGGCTGCTGGAAGCTAAGAAATTATGCGATGCTAAGAAGTTTTACTGTGATTATTAGTGTAATCATTAATCATCATAATTAGGACTATTTGACGTGAATGAATCTGAATGAGCACATAAAAATAAAGTTGTTTTGGTTAGAAGGGGTTAAATTCCATGACAAGGATTATTGGACACACGCGAGTGAGTGAGTGAATGGTTGTTTAGGAAGTCTAGGGAGGCAAGGAGGCACATGGCACATGTTTCACCAATTGTATGCATTGTAGTTTGTAGGTTATTTGATGTGGGAGTGTTGAGATTGAGCATTTGAGCAAGTGGCAAGTGGCTGGCAGGTGGTGCGTGGTAAACTGGTATGAGGATTCGTTTAAGATCCGTGGGAATCTTCACCGACCTTAGATTCCCACACATTCCAAACAACATACGGCCACGCATTATATTACAAATTCCGCTGACAGTCTGCCAACCACCACCAAACACAAGGAGCAGCTTTGACCGCTCATTTTTTTGGGTCAACATTCTCAACCTATTTATTTGGGGATGGGTTTTCGGGTTAAATTCCGGAGACGCAAGATCACGAATTCTACAGAATGCAATTTTAGAATAATCCCAAGTACGCGTCTTTGTTATAGTACAAATAACTGGATAATTTTGCAATCGTTTAGGAAAACAAGTCGTAAACAATTACTTATAACTGCTTTCAGATTTGACCTCCTTCACGCTGAATCTGTGATGTACGATATCTCATTTATTGGAGCTAAATTTAAATTTGCACTGACAGCGAGCTTTGAGTATTCTTACCGTACTAATCTCGCGAAACAATTTAGTCCTCCATTCAACATTCTCCCCGCTGTGAATTTAGGGATCTAAAATATCGACATCGCCAACAGATTACATTACTTGGGATCAAATTATGATTTAGTTCCTTTGATGTATCGACAATATATTAACATATATTACGCCCATAGCAAAAGCACGAACTCCTCAAAATCCGTACTTATTAGTTACGTTTGTTGAGAAAACTGACGCTTTCGTAAATTGAACTGAATTGAATGTTCTGTTTTTATTCGTATTTTGGGAATATTTCATTGTCCAGTCAGTCACAAGTCTCACAAGTCGCAGTCGGCAGTTCGGATTTGGAATTTGGATTTGAGTTCTTTTTATTCAATTATAATCTGGGCTCTACGCCTTCTTGTCTTTACATTAGTTAAAAAATTAATGTTAAGTATTAAATCAGGTTTATTTTGTCCATTTCAGCCTCAGCGGTGTGAGTGTGTTAGAGTTGGAATTCTCTTGTACTGTACGGAACATTAGTCATTTTTCTATGTGTATTGCAATTTCTGGATGTCCTGAAAATATTTTAGTTTTTCTTTGAATCCTCTATGAGTTTTAGACCTGCTTCTAAGAGTACCCGCATCCGCATCAGCATCTTAGTATTCTGATATTTTCTTTGTTACATTACATGTTGGCGGAATTTGATTGTGATTACGTGTGCTTGATTGTTTGAGAATTGTTTTGCTTGAGTACGAGTAGGGTCAATCTACCCTCTCAATTAGACAATTTCCAAACTTTAAAGTGTTTCCCTTTGAACTCCCCCATGGCATGAGTGATTGTCATTATAATTCCCTCCGTGTAACAAGATATATCTTATTTCTTCCTTCTTCAGTTTTTTTCTCTCTTCTTTCACTTACTTAGAGTGACGTGAAAATTACCCTGTAAATTTGGTTAGGACCTTTCTTTATATTATACGTAGTAAAACTTACCAGAGCAAAGTTTCCTTCTATATTTTTTTCTCTCTCGGTTTGGGTAACAAAAAATGTACTCAGCTCAGAATCCAACAAACAACATCTCGGCATGAAGGAAAGGAATCATGCCAGACACGAGGCAAAAGCTAAAGGATTTTACATCTGTTTTTTATCAGTGACACGCACTCAACGCTCAGCAAATACTATATGGCCCCTGCACGGTTGTGATCCTTAACTTGTCAAAGGTCACGTTAGAGCTACATGCAAGTATTCTGTATAAATGTATTTTCATTGGCCTTATAGTATAGTCCGGATTGTTTTGTAAATTCGGGTGCCCTTGTTCTGGGCACGCACTGTTGTTTATGTAAATACTGTGATGCCTGTGCCTGTAGTGTCGACTGTATTCATTTTGATGATTTGATCTCTGGATTTTCGTGACAGTCCAATCATCGAATTTTTACAAATCAATATGCCCAATTTATCTACGATTTCTAAACAAGTAGAGTTCATTCGAAGAAACACTCCGAAGTGTAGTCACAATTTTTCAAACACTTGAACAGTTTCCTAAGTTTAGAAATCTGAATGATATTTCCTTAGTACGGAAATTCTCTAGAGTTTTTGCAAAATGGGGAAACTCTTACTATATAAAACTTAAAAGTACCCCTTCCTCGTAAAAAAACCGATAAGGGTTTCTTGGACTAAACTCAATTCTACTTTTTAACAAATTCGAATTTCAAAAAAGTAAAGTAGTATGAAGATCTTGTAACAAAGACCGCCGACCGGTCCCATGATAACAGTAAATCGAGTCTCTTCCATCTTAGAAAAAAATTAGCATTTGTCGTTGTTTCTTATTAATTATTTGGCTACGAACTACGAAGAGATCTATTTGGAGCTATCTAATTGGTGTGACTGACTGTAACTCATAATATTACTTTTGCTGTGACATTTTTGTCTCTCCTAGACTGGCCAAACTGGCCATCACATGCAACCTTCTCGATATATCTTTATTAAGTGTTTCATAAATTTGAAGAAAAATTAATACTTCATTTGGCGTCATAAAGACAAAGGCAAAATGAATTTCAATTTGAAATGGATCAAAATGCTCATTTTATTTTAACTACGAAAAACCAAGGAAAAATATAATTTCTTATAGAGAATTGGAATTGTATCTTCGTTTTGAATTTTCCACACACACGTAATGACGCGTGCGATTTTGGAACTTGCAAGAGTTCGAGCATCTCATAATTTGTAGAGAGTGGGTGCCAAAATAATATTAATACTACAACATGATGCGATATGGAACGACGTACATGCTGTAGCCACTTTTCAAAGTGACATCTTACAAGGAATCATTTTTTCATGTAAAAATACATAAGCAAACCCGACAGGTCACAAGTGCCTTACAAAAAAATATGATGGATTTGTGAACCTGTAAAATTCTACTTATTGCTAGAAACATTTTTACAGGATCAGTTACTTGCGCCTGAAACCTCTGTCCGTTTCTTCGTAATGGCCTAAAATTTAAAAAAAATATAATTAGCTCAAACATTCCCTCATGATATTCAATCAGAAGACCTGACATGTCAAATCTTGTTTCTGACTGATCTGAATCTTCAACTCGACACCCGAAAAAGGTTCCTTGTTGAACCAAAATGATTGAGACCGTGTGTTGAACACCCTTTGGCAATTGCCAACTAAAGTCAAGTTATGAAAGCACATTAGCGTCACAGGATGATGAAAACTCATTTATAATTCACCTCTCAAAAGTCTTATTGCCGATTTTCCTCGTCTACATCGCATGTGAAAGACATAACTTCAAACCAGAGCGAATTGTCAGTCCATACGACCAGGAAAAAGATTAATTACGGAAAACAGATAAGTAGTTCAACGACAAGACATGTCCCATAAGTATGATCTAAATATCTGCCATGTCACTTCTGGTAAACACTCCGGAGGTATTGGACTTTGGCTTCAAGGGTTCATATCGAATTAGAAAAACTTGAGCCTCGAAGTTTTGGAACATAACACAATTAATAAAAAAGTTGACCTCTACAACTAAAACTAAAGTTACTAGAATAAATCTTGTTCAAATAATAATTGTTCAGAAAATTAATATTTGCGTCGAATCTTGATAATGAAGTTTGGACAGGCTTTAGGGTTTGCTTCCTTTCTTCTGATAAACGTTTCGAAACAAATAAATATTAAATATAAAATCTTTTTGCTTCGAAATTTCGAAACTAAATTGAATAAAAATCCCTTCAGCGCCGCATTTTAAAATTTTCTTTAAGAAATTGGTATAGAAAGTATTTAAAAGTTGTTTCACTCAGTCACAGCCTTAACTCTCAAGGAATCTCCACAATTTAAAAATATTGCGATTTCGTTTCGTTTATTGTTGATGAATTTTTTCTTTATCAATTATTGATAAAGAAAAAATCCAATAAAGAACCAAAATTCCTGGTGATTCAACAAAGGTCCCGCTAATTTATTTCAGGACACTAGACACTGCCGAGAAAAACAGAACAAAAAATAATGATTTATCGCTAACAGCTCCACCTCAATCTGACGCATTTGATTTAATTATATCGTTAAACCTTTTAAAATCAACTTTGAAAAGTCAAAATTTTGAGTCGATATTTCAAAGCGAATTTAAAAAAGAAATTCGAGTTTAAACGCAATTTCTCCCAATTCCATTCTGCATTGCCAGGAAAAAATTATAATTCGAGAAAAAATGACTTCAGATATAAACGGCAGCATGTAATTCTTGAAAATTACTTTTTCAGTGACTTCGACTTCACTTTCTTTTACTTTTGCTTTTGACTCCAATTCTCTTTAGCTTGTAATATTTTATTTACTTTTTTCGAATAATAAATTTTTTTTGTGACGTGTGAATCATTGGAAAATCTGTTATGCTGTTTCCGATTTCTGAATATTCTGGTAGTAGACTTGTGTGCGAGCGTACCTTGCACAACATTGTATGTTCCCAAAAAAAATTCATTTATAAATATACGCATTTCAAAAATTGAGGACGAATTGTGTTGTGTTTCACAGTTCACAATTTCACACGGAAAGAGTTGTAAAACTTGGCGCGTGCCTGGGCCATTTTTTCTGTTCGGTTTTATGAATGTGAGTGGAAAACAAATCCCACACACTCACTTCCAAAATTAGATTGAGTTGGAAATGTGAAAATGAGATTGGAGGTTGGAAAGAAGAAGACGCAAGATCTGAAATCCACAAGAGAATTTGGGTTCAGTCCAATGATAATAAAGTATGACCTAACTTTAAATCGAGTCATATTCGTTCTTGTACGTGTACATGAGATCAGCATTAGCATCAACAAAAAAAAATGCGGTTGTCGAGTTCGGCAAAAAAATATGTAAATATGCTGTGAGTAATTGCGAAGCAAGAACATAATTCCAGGAGCTTTCGCATTTACATTTTGACTGCCTTTGTTTCAGTGTGCCACAAGGGACAGTATTCAGACGTAAAGAACAGCATACAATTATTGTCATTCCACTCAGCAGCAAAGTCAATCTTACCTCTTGCCACTAAGGAATTGCCTCTAGTAGTAGATAATAAATTTATGCATTGAAGAAAATAATCTTCAAAACAACAACTCTACAGTATCAACGGGTTGAACAGAACACAAAATTGTATCTGCGGAAATAATGTCATCTACAGATACAGTTAGCAGCCAGTCCATTTTTAATTTGGGTGTAAAATTTGTATTAGCTTAAAATCAGATTAAATGTGTCGTGGTTCTTTACTCCTAACGCTGTGAAATTACGAAAGTTCATTCGTTTGATCTTTTTACATTCGAATTCTGTCCGTTGTGAATATGAACAAGCTGACTTGCTGACTCAAATTGATCACTTATCATGAATGCACCGCACGGAGTGAGAAAAGAAAAATTAAAAAACCTCAAATGTATTCAAATTGCTTGACAACAATAATTATTATGATTGTGCTGTTCCATCGGCGCGCTGAAGGATCCGTGGATTACTGACGTGAAGTAGAAGTATACTCTTCAATTTATTTAATTTGTGTATAAAGTTTTCGGAAAACATGGGTGCAAAAAAAAAGACGGATTCTAAGATTCAACTCATTAGATTTTCAACTCCGAATACCACCAAGAAGATTAATGGAGCCAAAGTAGTATTTTATATTGCTTCCATAATTTTGGGGTTTCCTTTGCCAATAAATTTTTGAAATGAAGATTTTCGAGTGAAAGGAATTACGAAGTACAGTACGTATGACTTGGTTTATAAAGTACCATATGGTTTAATACTGGGGAGTTGGAAAAATTCTATTGCCAAGTCACAGTCGTTATTTTCTTGAGGAAGAAAATAATAAAAGTATTGCTTAACAGGTTAACAATAATAGGACTGCATACACAATAATCTAAATTGACAAATTATATAATTTTTCATCCCATATCATGGCTTCCGAGTTTCCCTGTTATTAAAATCAAAATCATTAGAAAATGAACTTTAATGTAGCTTCCAGGTACACATTCCTGGTCTTCTCAATTCTCTTAGTCCAAACTGTCACAGCCAGAGTTAAATCATTGATGGCAAAAAATTTACCATAATGATTTCTGTGTCTTTCAAAAATATTTTTAATAAGGAAGAATAAGTTATTCATGTCACAGATAGAACAAAGTTTGACAGTCTTGATCTAAAAATGGTATAAAAATAAGTGGTTCAAAACGAGGAGGTAAAACGTGAAAACCAGTTAGCAGTAGAATTGTTCTACGTTAGCATGATACAACTCTGACTGAAATAAACTAGTAAAGAATAATATAATAGCATCCGATACTTTTAAAAACTGGAATGGGCTACCGATATTGCCCGTTCGTAATATTCTGTTTCCAACCATTACACTTTTGTGGGTTATCTGGAAAGTCATCAATTTCATAAAATTACATCGATTGAAATTCGCCTCACATCAAATCAAACACCAAATTAGCCTGCACTTGAACTTTGAGTACACAATTTAGTTTACGAAATAAAAAGTAAAAAGTAAATGACACAAAACCTTTCATCGCATTCATTAAGAAATTCATCGCATTAATGGTCGTTCGCCGAAAATCAAGCACAGTATAGTCTTTGCATCTTCGCATACATTCTCGCTCAAGAAACCCGAGATTGCATTGATATGAATTTTACCTACGACCTAGGAAATTGCACTCCAAGTAGTAGCCGAGCCAGTAAGGAAAAACTCTTGGAGAAATCTGGTCAAATAGCCACACGCATTGTCCGCCTTGCTAATCAAACCACAAAAATGAAAATGAACTACCTGGTCATTTATGTACTACTACTACAACAACTGTATGACTCATTTACACTAATTAAGCATTGCATTGGACTACGCGAGACTAGCTACTCTGATTACGGCTGGATTCCTGTGCATGTGCCCAAAAGAACAACAATGGAGAATGGAGATGTGTTCGTTGATAGGTTGTTGTACGTGTGTGATTGAGTGAGTGATTGTTGTTGAGTGTGGTGGTGGGGGTGTGGGATGGGGAGTGGCAGATGCAGAGGCAGTGGTTGATCCCGGTAGCGTATGCTAGACAGGCCTAGCGTACCGTGGGAAAGTCTTCAGACTCCTGATTCCCACACATTCCTAAAGACAAGAACCGTGCACCGTGCCTGGCATTCCGCTCAACTTCAACCCGAGCAACCTCCCAACTGCCTGCCAACTGCCAGCCGCTATCGTATCGTATTGTATTCCATGATTGCGTCCCACCACTCCAAGTGTGAGTGTATGTGGGTGGGTGTCAATAATCGTGAGAGAGCTATAATTTTATGCCTTCAATGTCCTAACAAGGAAACTACGTTTCACGTAAAAATTAGAAATAAGCCAAATGGAGAAAATGCCTTTAGTCATTTCACAGCTGGCCTTTCAGAATTTTGGGTCCCCAGGGGTGCTTCTCATTATTTCGAAATTAGTATTATCCACCATAAAAAAAATCAACCTGGTTGATATAAAAATATAGGAGAATAAAAATTAAATTGAGTATCCGGAATTTTACTATGCGAGTTCTGAGCACAATTATATGATTGCTCTGTATGTAAAATATTGTTGTTCACGATAGAAATATTTAAGCATTCGTATCAGAATTTTCAGAATATTAGGTTCTCTTTCAAGCAGCAGTTCTTTTAGAAATTTCTGATTAAAATATTAAATTGTATTAGGGAAGCCATTTAAAAGAATTAAGGAATATGGTTAAACTAATTAATAATGCAAGATTGAGATCAAAGGCATCTGTGAACAAATATATGACTGATTTTTCGTTTGTGACTATGATTGACTGGTCTCTAACACAGAATTCAGACATAGTACGCAATAGATCTGCAGAAATTTATTGTTGCATATGTACATAATATATTAAAACTTCTTCCAAAGAAACCGATTTTTCGTATTAAGAAACTACTGACCGAAAGCACTTGTGAACTTTGTGTCTAGTGTTCTAATCAAGTTTTTTCCTTCAATGAAATTTTGAACATTTCCATCTTACACTTCAGAGAAAATAACACCAACGGAAACATCTTCAAAAAACATCATGCAAGTTGAATGTATTTTGTATTTACTTCTGTAACTTTCATTGCGCGTGCGAGTGACCGAGTACGTTTATACTTAATAAGCAAAAGTTACTTCAATTCACAAATGCGAGGTATGTAGAAATGTGTATACGATAACTGCGTACACTATCGATTACACATCGCAAATGTAACATTAAATAATTTTTATAGAAAAACTAGTACAATAAAATGGACAACTGCGTAAGAGCAGTGGCATCAGCAGGGTTTAATAAAATTGACACACCATAAAAATAAATTGAAAAAAAAAATAAAAATTGTTCGCAACAGGCTGCGAAAAGGTAAGTGGATTGTTAAGCCAGATGCATTGTTAAAATTTGAAAGCTTGTTTTTTTTCAAAAATAAATTTACGACATAATTTACATATTAACCAAAGTGGCTTGATCGGAATCATAGAATTATTTTGGCTAAGGACGGGTAGCTCTTGTATGCCGTTTCTTAATGTAGAAGATTGGAACTGCAGACATTCCTGAGAAGTAGTTTGATTTTTTCCTTATGTTTAGTAGAAATTAGAGAAATAGGTAGGATAATTCATTAGGACACCCTGTATATTAACTATTATTTGTTGAAAATGTCTCTGCCGAAAATCAAATAAATGTGTGTAATGTCAAATTTAATTTAAATGAGGAAGTTAAGGATTTTACATTGTCTCCGTGAATTCTTCAATACACGCAGTCAGTCCTTACAAATACAGAATTAATATACACGTAATAAAAATAAATTTTATTTTACACCTCTTTTCATCTTCATTTCGTGTCATGTCGAGTCATTCAGTGTTAAAGAATTCAAAAGCACGACGATTCACCCATGAGCGGTTAAACCTCAAAGGTGCGGGAAGGTGCGGAATGTTTTTGGCAAGGTCTTTGAGGGATTTGTATATGAATAGGAAAAATGACGTGCAAATTGAAACAATAATTTAGTTGGCGTGAATAATGTGAATGTTCACTGTAGTACAGCACAGAGTGGTTCATAAATTCTGCAAAGTCAATTACAAATTTGTATGTATTATTTTTTTCAAATCATTCAATTTGTGGTGTATATATTAATGCTGAAAGAGTAATTGTGTTATGAAGCACCCTGTAAACAATGAATGAATTTATTCCCCACGTGGTCCACCTCACCAACTTAACAAATAAATAAAATGTGTATACAATACAAGACAATCCACACGTTTTCATTTTCATAGCCTCATCTAAAAAAGTCATAATCACTGTATTGTTGTACACCGCACCGACGACGCGATGCGAAGAAGGTTGTGCTAGCATTCCGAATTCTGCATTCAGTATTCAGTACATTGTATTGAATTGTATTATTGTGTGTATTGTGTCCACGCGCGGAGCATGGATAGAATGATTGGCATGAAAATAACAATGAATTATTGTGTATCATTTTGCGGCATGAATACGTGTGAGTGCATTCAATTTTTTGGATGACAAATGCCGACAAAAAGGCTTTAGTTATACGGACAAACTAACAAGGGGCAATCATTTAACATGTGAGCCAAATTCAATGTACAGTAATTTCATCCAAGATGAATACAAAACAGATTTAAATTTTACTCGCCACAGCTTTACCTTGTAAATTCGGTGAGAACATTTAATTTATCCAGAATAACATAAAAAATATTAAATGGGGCTCCTGAGCTTGTTCTATTTGTTCAACAATTTCCATGGACTTACAAAGGGCTCTTATTATAATTACTTGCTCCTGTTTCTTTGTTCATGCATTGTTTGAGCACCGCCTGTTTTGATTTCGGATTAGAATAAAATAAGATTAAATCTAAAGATGTGTTTCGATCATTTCTTAATTAAATCGTGCTGGGTCTTGGTCTGAGCGATAGCAAGGTAGACCAAATTTTGATAGACACGCCCATTCAGCAAAATTGTACAGAATATGTACCATACAAAGATTCTTGTGTGAAGCATACAGTTTCAGTGGGGGGACAATTTTTGTATCTAATCCAAAATACGCGTATAACCCATTTTGAAAATCAGAGTTGGAGGCGCCTCATCATAATTTTGATAGAATGGTATTGTGAACCAATAAATTCCAGTAGTAAATCGCGGTAGGGGTTGATGTGGATGAGAGGATGAGAATCCATTGAACTGTATCACGATCTAGTTTCAAGTTGAGTTCACCTTGGCATTCGATTAAAGAAATTATAACACGAGATGTCAATCAACATAAAAATGAAAGCTTTTGTGAATCACCGCATCGACCGACAAAACAATGCAATGGAAAAGTTATGCACGTGAATATGTTCTTGGTCTACCTGCAAAACATTAGCATTACATAGGAAAATTACGACTTCCATTCTACTGATTTTCCTACTTACCTTGAAAGGAATGAGTACAAACAAATCAGGGAATGAGAAATAAATAGACTTGTGTTTTAATTGATTTTGAACAGATTTCGATCTAGCTGTCAAAATACGGTAAAAATAAATTAAATGTTCTATCAGCCAGGTTGTGTCATCTCATATACAGTAAAAATAAATTAAATGTTCTATCAGCCAGGTTGTGTCATCTCATATACAGTAAAAATTAAAAATCCACACAATATTTTAGAAGAATGTCCAAATACTGTTTGCTTTATATCTAGTTTTGTATCTCTTCTATCTTGTGCTCCCGTCCAGGACGAGGTACGACGATTAATCAGAAGAAACTATGCTGGAAAAAAACCTTGGTAAATTTATCATACATTATCCTTTAGGAAATGACACTCTCCACCTTGTGAAATGACAAGAGGCTGCCGACAGAAAAGTTAAGATAGGACGGACCCGCCGATGAATATTTGTTTAGTTTAGTCTTAAATGTCCGTGTAATGATACAAATCGATAGAATTAAATAATAATTTATTAATACGTCCGGACAATCAAACCTTTGTATTAATATTTAGTAAAATCTGGCAATAAAAAACATTAAAATGGCGTCTCAAAAATTCACAACTCTAAGATTTCCAAAACAGTTTCAGTGGTTCGATGTACCCGTGTGTTGTATTCAGCGATGCCTTATATTTTGTTGACTCGATTTTACGCATTGTCTAACCTCATCACGTACAATGTGTATTTCTAGATTGATTTATGATTCAGTGATTCAGCTAAACCGAAACTTCATTTTACATAATTAACATTGTCAAGATTGACCACAAAACTGATACCAGTACCGCTATCATTATTGGCGAAATTAGATTCCATGGTTTGTCACAACTCACTTGAGAAGAAGAAGAGATTTCTCAATTCCAACTAATTCACTCTATGTTATATTGAGTTGTTTTAAAAAAATCTGTATAGAAACCACTCAGAATGGCCACTTTTCAAATTCATATATAGCATTGTATTCCTTTCTTCAATTCATACTTTACAATATTTGACTAACCACAACAAGCAACATTTTTGGAAACTTTCTACCACGAATTGTTGATCTAAACTTTGCGGGTCCATTTTTTTTATTTTTAATGAATGATGATCATACTTGAAACTCCATTTCTGATATTTGATTTCCGTGTAATTAAGGAAATGAGACAGAACAGTTTGAGTAGTAGACCAAATCTGTGAACGGCATTATCTAAAGCCATGCAATTCCGATGGATCCAAACCCAACATAATTAACCTGCGAGGCACCCCTTGTTTCCATGTGCTCTAATTATTTCCACATTTTCAATTACTACTGCAATTCAACTGGATTTGTCATATAATTTCAATTTCAAATTCACGTTTGGTTGCATTTAGCCTCGGAAGTGGAAGTGAGTACTTTGCATGTCACATCACATCCCATCCATTTCTAACTACTTAACACATTTATTACCATATATTTAACCCTCTCCTCCCATTCACAATTAATTTTTATAGGTTAAACCATACGCACAGTACTTCACGTATGCATGCATGTATATCGTTTCTCTCATGCCTAATGCCTGTATATATGACTATGAGACCCGGTGCCTGCCTCATTGAATACGTTTTGTGTTGATTTTCGGCGACCGGTCTTTCTCGTGCACTCCACTTACATTCCATTAAAGTTAATCCTTTACATTTCCATTCCTTTATCATGCTAATGGCTCAAGTACACGCCATCCCAATCCCATTCTCATTCTCAACCATGTTCATGCTTCACCACAAAAATCCAATCCACATCCTCAGTCCTTAAAGTGAGTTAGTTGCCGAGCAACTAACGATAAGTACTCCCCTCCCTCCAATTCAATGTCCGCATACAAAATAATAATAATACACTCAGCATTTCCATATGTCACCGTTAAGTCACGAAAAAATTTTAATTCAGTAATTCAAAAAAATTTCAACGCAGACTGGATGTTTTTTTATTCCTGAGTCCGATTAATGTAATTTTAGGAAGCACAATAATTATTAGTAGAAATTCAGGTTTAATTTCATAACAACTGCACATGTAAAAACTAGATTTATATTTTTATGAAAATATTTCTTAGAACTTGGATATTTCAAAAGTGTCCTCATCTCCTGATCCCGCAAATCATTGCAGAATTAATTTAAAGCATAACAAAAATTATAAATCACTACCGTTTAATCAAACTCAATACAATTTTAGAACTCTGATGAAAATACAGATGAAAATAATTGCTCTTGATTACAAATTAGCACCAAATCCAATCAATTACAAAAACCCAAATATTTTGAAATTTTGGCCCTAACATAAATTAGTTTATGTGCATAGGTAAGGATTGGCGTGAGTTGGGGAGTTTTATTTATGACCCGGCTCCTTGGGATAATAACATGATGACGGTCGTTGCGTTGCGTTGGTTGGGTCGGTCGGGCCGACAGGTCTCAGGATTTAAAAAGAAGTTGTAGATTTTTTTTGGGGTTGAAAAAGACAAGGAGGAGAGGAGAGCTGAGAGATTGAGCGAAGAACGAACAGGTACGTGGGTTTTTTGGCTTGGCGTCAAAACCAGGTGCGCACACCACACACACCTTCTACAAAGTAGTCATATGTATTCTGTAAAGACTCGAATACTCCTTAACTATATGAGAAAAAAAAGAGAGGACCATTTGTTGTTAATCTTAAGAAGAATAGATTCCCCTGAGGGGGAATTGAGCGGAGCGTGGGAAAGCCGTCGGATTGTCTTTCCCATGAGCCTCAACATGATAAAAGAACACACAGAGAACGTGTGCTATGCAAATCCAAAACCTAACCCGTCCCTCCGTCTGTTTACTAAACCAAAACACAAAAACCAAAGTCACTAACTAACTACAGTGTCAGGTCTTGGACGGTACAGTATTGCACTTGTAGGGCCACCAAATAATAAAAATCTTCAGGTATGTCGTCAATCCATGACGATGGCACCTGCTGACCTGATATAATCAGATTGAAGA
This sequence comes from Protaphorura armata, assembly GCA_034700305.1. Classification (NCBI taxonomy): domain Eukaryota; kingdom Metazoa; phylum Arthropoda; class Collembola; order Poduromorpha; family Onychiuridae; genus Protaphorura; species Protaphorura armata. Next base: position 14,537 of record JAQIXO010000159.1, read on the forward strand.
AAATTTATCAATAAAATTCACAATATGTAATTAAACTGATACATTACTGCCTTCGTGTGTTGTGTACCGAATTGTATTGAGGCAAAAGGAGCTCTCAATTGACTCTTTGACATTATAGAGTTTGTTCTCTTAGGCAGGCATGGTATACGCCAGTTCTATCCTACGAATAGTTTCTCATGGCTGTTTTCCACGATTTCACGGCAGCCAGTTTTTTAAGGTCGCATTCAGTACATTCGAGATGTATTGAGCTCTTGTACTCATTCACTTCTGTAAATTACGCGAATATCTGTCAATTAGTGAAAATTCTATTCACAAAATTGGTTGAACTTTGTATATTAAGTTCTGCAATTAATGTGACGCCAGCACAACTCACAACTGTAGTAATGTTTGAAAGAAATGTACACATATTTTTTTTCAAATCGACGTTTCGTGAATATTTGGATTTTAAAAACAAAGTATAAATGTGGTTACGTTGTCTGTTGGCAATCGAATTCCAATCTTTATTGTATCCACAGTTTTCAAAATGTCGTGGTGAGTGGTGCTCAAACTGTAACTATAAATCAGGACTCATTGGAAGGTTTGACAATGCAATCTAAACGTTAAATTCTAATTGGTTTTCCTTACGATAAGAAATGATAGAAATTCTTTTTTAAAACCTGTCTCATTTATAAAGCATTGTATCATACAATGTCTTAATGCTGTTCGGCAACAAGATATAAAATATATATTGATATTGATAGAGAAAATTTTTTGATACAGAAGCTGGCATTTCGCATTTATCAATATTGGAACTACATTTAGCTCTGGTTTCTTCACTAAATTGGCAGGATTACATCTTGTGCGCATGCATTGTGTACAACTTTTCTGGACAACTCGGATTAATTTCTATAGATTTCCACAGATAATTTTGAAAGCTATATAATTTCCAAGGAGAGTTCAGATATTAAAGGTCTTTGGTCTCGACCTCGGTGAAGACCTCGGTGAAGCCTCCGTGCTAATTTCTACGAAAATAAGAAATTTGAGCAGGCCTTTAGGATAACGGGCAATCATTACATTAAATTAGAAATCATGTCGGGTGGCCTTGCCTACCCCATGCATTTAAAAGTCCTAGAACCGTCCCTAACTAATACACTAACTAACCGACGTACCGACAAGTGACTGACTACTTGAATTTCAATGGAAATACATACATAAAATGAGACAACCCATTCAACAAGTGTGAGCACACATGGGACCCAAAAAAAAACACAACACGAGTATGTAGTATGTGGTATGTCCACGTATCTGCATGTATAAATAAATATTAAAAAAATCCTGAGCTGCTCTTAAGAACAAACACTAATGGTAATGGGAATCCATGAGTTCTGTCTTTTATTTCATTATGCAAATTGTGAGTGCACGGACTGACTACTAACTGGGAACAGGTACACGGGACTACTACTGGCACAGGTGTGCTCCTGGGTCTACATTAATTACAGGTGTTTGGCCCACGTACGTATGAATGGAATCCGATGACTCCTATCCTAAAGTAAAGAGACACATTCATATGAAGGGAATTTTCTTTTTTCGTCTGGATCATGAAGAGAGGTAGCACGTGCGGGAAGGCAAATCGTACGTAGTGCGGTCATGGGAACGCAACAGGTGTCTGAATCTCATCTGTATCCGTATCTCTCTCCATCTGTATCAACCGAGTACAAAATACTTATTGGTCTAAATCCACACGTTTTAAGTTTCACTGGACTTATGAATGACATGGTAATACTGGAAAGTTTTACAGCTGAATGGAATTGATTGAAAAATGGGTTAATAATTCGCAGGCATAGTCAATTTTAGAAGTAGCGTGTATTTAAACAGATCGTACTGGTCTGACATTTCAAATATGAAAAAGAAACTTCCAAAACAAATGCGAACTTCTTTAAAGTTGACAGGTACGATTATAGCTTGTTGATGGTGTCTGAAATCTGGTACTCTAAAGATAATTTAATTATGGGTCTTTTTCCTAGTGTTTGTAATGTCAGAATGTGTAATAACTAACTTCTGAAGAATTTCTTCTCCGAAAATTGTGAAATTCATTATAACCATGGTCTACTATAATTCAACAGGGGCATGGGCGGATATGCAATCTAGAAACATTACATGGAAATACATTCAGACTTATGGAATAGTTCTAGCGCTCTTTTACTGGTTGGTTTCAGGTTATGGTGAAGATAAGAAATTTTGAAAAGGGTTTTCAAAAAACAATAAAACTAATTCAAAAGCAAATTACTTCCGACTTTGTCACTCACGCACGTCGAAGAATCCGACTAGCTAGTATTTCTTTACTTTTTAAAGGAGAATCATATTTTAATTGGATGGCAAGGAAAATCTTTTAAATCAAGTCAAGTTGATTGAATTGAATTCGTACGCTTTATGTGGATTTTTCGTTTGAATTATTTCAAATCACTTTGACCATAATTCACTCGTAACACTTGAAATCCTATGTTTTCGTCATCATCATTCACAACTAATTTTGGTTTCTAATTTTTACGCTGGTGTTTGAATAGTAAAACTTGAGGATTTTCGAAGATATATAAATATGCAGAGTGTATAATTCTTTCGAACAATTAAGAAGAAGCAAATAGACGGAACTACTCATTTAAAAATTTAAATGAAGAGACTATTTTATTAAACTGATCGACTTCTAACCAAATCTGCAAAATTCTTCTAAAATTGAAGAAAAACCAAAACCACAAAATACGACGATTATATACTATCCTGAAAACCGAATAATCAACAAGTCATCGAATTGTCCAAAAGAAAAACCTGGAGAAATTAGCTAGTGGATCTTCTAGTAGAATTTCTTCTTGTAACCGATTCAATAAAAACAAGACAACCCGAAAATTATTTTCAATTTGATGAGACCGTCTGATTTATTATTGACAGTTTATATTTTTGAGATCATCGAACAAAATAAAATTGATTTCACAGTATCATAATAATAATAATAAAAGTTTTTCGTCCATTATTCCAAATTCTCAATTTTTGTATGTATGTATGTGGAGCAAGTGACAGATGGAAAATACAGAGATAACCATGAATATTAATTATCAACAATTGTCGCATGTACTGTGCGGCAGTGCAGCCGAGTGGTGTTGGTTATGCTCTGCACACACAAGCACTACATTAACATTAACAATAATCTCACAATTACTTCATGTCACGTGATCTATTATTTATGATTAATCCATGGATTTGGGTCGTGGGCGTTCGTTGCCTCGTACACGTATTCTACTCTGACATTATATTTTTATCACATTCCAAAATAAAATAATAGTAATAATTAATCATCCTTAATGTACAAATGTATTTACAAATGTAATCAAGGAAATTAGCTAATGGAAGACACTTCGTGTTTAGTTTGGTTTCTTGATTGAGCTCTTAATTAGTTTTAAATCTTAATTATAGTTTAAGTTTTAATTTATTACAGTTTGGTTGACATGAAGGCTACCGTGATAAGGCATGTGGCATGGCATAATCGTAGACTAAGATTATTTAGCATTTTCATTCCCGGATATTATTATGTAATGTAGTTTTTGATTGTTATTATTTTCAAAATCACATACTTAATTCATGATTTGATAAAATTACCTCAAAATCACTGCTATTTTTGTTGAAAATTACCTTAGACAACTTTTATCCTATACCGATTCCTGTGTAAACCTTACAATGTACTAAAATTGATTGATTGTCGAACACGCTTCCCCGTCAGTTTTCTAAGCTAAGGAAAGGAACTATGTATTTTTTAAATAAATGCACCCCCTTGCTTATTCAAAACTAAAAATTAAAACTAAACTAAAAACTAAAACAAAATTAAGGGAAAGAAAAATTATATTGTATAAAAATTAATCATAACAATTATTGCAATTGATTGATTTTTTTGATTGTCATTCAACGCATTATCTTGGCGGAAGAATTAATTAAAAATTAAATTCATTAATCCCGCAATAAAAGTAATTAATTAATTAGGAAATAAATATGGAACAAAAGAAAAACAAACGAAAAAAAAACTTAACTAAGAAAAAAAATTCAACAAATAAAATAATTCCATTACTTTCTCTATAAATTGTAACTAAATGCCGAGGGATGACCAAAAATGTGTATGAAAGACTTGCGTTTCGAAGTAAAAAAAATCCGTCATTGTTTTTAGTTGCGTTTTCGAAGGAGGACTCCGGAATTTTTTTTAGTTCATATTATTTGGAGATTAATCACTGAAAAATGCGTGGAATTGTTCCATTGAAAATTGTTCCAACCAATCACACCACAATCACCTCACCACGGACGCCAAACATTATTGGAGAGGTCAAATGGTTCTTCCATAGGAATGGAGGTTTGATGATGAAATTTGACATCTGATTCTGACCCCGGGCTTTTTCGACAAGTAAGGGCCATGGGGTACCCCTGCTCACCTTGACCTTTGTGGATGGCTCCTCCGAATGGACTTTGACTTTGTAAATGTGCTGGACTTGGACTGATCGGATGACCATGACCATGACCCTCTGATTTCACGAACGGGTAACCGTGAACTCCAAGACCCATTTGTGGTGAAGACACAGGTGAGGATGGTGGAGTATAATTGGTCAAAATATTAAGACCGAGTGGTGATTGTTGTCCAGGATAAGTCATCATTGGAGTCATACTAGCTGCTGTTGGACCATCAATTCTTTGGATACAATTGTCCAAATGTGACATGAGACGGGAGGTGACTGTTAGATCCACTGGGTTTGGACTCACACTCGTCACATTTGACATAAATTGTGACACTTCATTCGCACAATGTACAAAACCTGCACGAAATCTTTCTCCAGCACTCGTTTCATTCATTTGTTGAACACGACGTAATTTATGTAAATGTCGAACAGTTAATTCTAACACGTCGGCTTTCTCCAATCGGGAAACACTTTCTCCTTCTGCTTGGAGGGCTCCGACCAATAATTCCTTTAATTCATCCAGGCATCGATTAATTCGGGCTCGTCTTTTTCTCTCCAACATTGGTTTCATTACCTGAAGAAAAAAATTTAAGAAAAATTATTAGTTTATTTTAAATAATTCAAACTGGGTTATCCATAAATCCCCAAACTTTTAAGGAAATCCCACTGGAATATTCCTCAAAAAATAAACTCCCGGAAAAAACAAGGAATTCCCATCAAAATTCCCATAAAAAATCTCTGAATTACCTTTCTGTACTGATAAGTCCGAGAAATCGGTTGTTCTTCCTGTGCCAAAATAGCTGCCATTTTTTAATTGGCTTTCGACGTGATTGTCAAACCGCAAAAAAAACTCGAAAAAATCTCTTAAACCTCAATGATTGCTTGTGTACAAATACTTCGAAGAGTACAAATAAAGTACTGAAAAACTGAACAGTGATTCCTCCACGTTCTCACCTCAAGAGTCAATCTATGAATGAGTTTTACTCGTGGTCCGTGTACTCCTCATATACGGCTCACGATCCATGGACAGCATGCACGGCAGCACGGCAAGGCAAACGGCATCCACGATAATCTCCACAGGCAATCCTGTGCTTCGGCATGCCGCGCGCTCAACGTGAGGCGATTGCCACCATCCGGGGTACCCGCCCGGTAGTGATGCTTCCAAATAGGTATCCGTACTCTAGCTCTAATGGAATTTAGACCCTAGGAAAAAAAATCAAAGATATGCATTATATCAGTCTGGGATATCCTTTGCCTTTAAGGGTCTTGTATTGTTGTAGCAGTAGCGTGGGAACGCCACGCCCCCTCAACTCTTGAAAAACTTAGAAAACTTCTTCCCACGCTAAGGCTGAGCTGATCGGACGGACGGACACCTGCACCTGCCTCCGATTCACGGGAGCCCTTCAAATAAATAGGGCCCTTAAGGCACAGACATGCTATACAGTCGAATTACCTTCATTTGAATTCAAATGTACGTACGTAGGCATTGAATAGGGCTCGTTTAGTTTATGGTTTCATTATTCCTGTGTTAGAAAAAGGTACTCGGACTCCACCGAATTTCTGGGCACAACAAAAAGATTTAGTTTATTTATTATGATTATAAAAACCGTGAGTGTTGGACGCGGACTCACGGACGGCACGGTCATAAGGAAGGATGAGGCATGACGGACGACAGAACGGTTTACCTGAGGATTATTAATAGGATGAGATTTTTATTGCGTGCACTACAGTTCAGTACAGTGTAATGGAAAGCAGAGCATTGCATGGAACTAATTGACGCTTAATTGGGTCTAAAATGAGATTATCATTTATTATAGGGAGGGTAAGGTGAGGGTTGTAAAAATGAAAAAGAGCATAGTAAAGGGTAATTTAAGTGTGTTAATTAGGAAGTGCTTTTACAACAGGTAAAGTGTTTTGCTAAATTATACATTGGTGTAATTGTTTCATGAAGTTTCCAAAATATTTAAAACTCGGGATGGTTTTAATTCAGCAAAATGTTTTACAATTCTTAAGGAAACGACCAGTGAAATATATGAGTGAACAACGGAGCATGCTTTATGAACTTTATTAAAAAATATGCATACTAATTTAAGAAGTATTTATTATTGATATGGCATTGAATATATATGCACAAAAAGAGTAGAATATTGATTTTCTGAAAAAATTCATCTAAAAAATATACACTAATATGACCTATGATTTATGCGCATTTATGAAAATTTGAATCAAATTCTTTATAAAATTGAATGGGAGTGTTTTGTCGTAAATGTTAAAAAAGTAAAACTTACCACAATAATTCTAATATGTGTTTCTGGCGTTTAGAGCTTTAATTTCATGTTAATGTTCAATGAAATGTAGAAATCGACCCGGTTTTGGGCAGAATGAATGACTCTTTAAATATCAGCCAACTAGGAAAAAGTAATTTGTAACAAAAATTAAGACACCCGGGATAGTATCATTTCTTAGAAAATTTTTAAATATCGAATACAGAATCCAGCTACTCCACAATGCAACCATTCAAAGATTTCTTAAACTTTAATAGGTAGCATTATCCTTCCAACAAAAATTAAAACCCAGTATGACTTTGAAACTAACTTTCCTTTCTCACTTTCAAAGTCTTGAGCTAAAAAATGTCGTATTGAACATTTTAATCATTTTTCATTTTCTGGCACTAGTGGAGTAGCTCGATTATACTATGTGATGATGCAGTTGTTTTTGAAAAGTGCCTCTTTGAATTAAAAAACATTAATTAAAACCTCAGTGAAGATTTAACACTAGAATTTTTGAAAATAAATAGTTGTATCCAACTACTAAAACAAATATTTGCAATTTGAACAAATTGCAAAATCTGACTCGGCATCAAATTCCTGATAAAATTTTAGATGGCGATATGACTTAAAATCTATCCGTTTGTACTTTCTTCTACGTAGTAAAACGTAAATCGGTTTGTTTAGTTGGACGGACTTGGACTTTGAATTAACGTTGTCTGTGAAGGCGGATGTTTTTCTGTGAAGTATGTAGTTGGCTGACGACAAAGCATTCATATTATATGGATTCTAGTAATACACATAATTCATTCATTCCATGTATTGACGCACCTGTTTATTTCTAAAGTGCTAAATTGCTAAGTAATAATTGTACTTGTACTCAAAAGCTTAAACATTACATGCACATAAGTGGAAACAACTGGCAAACTTAGTCGTGTTGTCGTGTCACTGATCACATTCGTAAAATTTACAGGGTAGCCAAAGTGAACAGTTACATGAATATACCGCACAGTATGAGAAAACAGAAGTTGACGAATAATTGGGTATGTTATTTTATGAAACACCCTGTACTCCACAGCCCACACAATCTACCTACAATATATTTCTCGCCTACCTCAATTTATTTTAGCACGAGTACATGCACTCATATGCTGTATGACTAATTAAACAAACCAAAGTTCACAATATTTTTGGAATATAATTTGCACAAAGAATTCATTCATGGAATCCCCCCGTATGTACTTGACTCATCTTTTAATTCTATTCATGAATGCCAAAAGCCAACCTGCACTTGCGCTCGAGTTCACGCCGACCATATGCCTTATTGTGTTGACCGTGTTCCTTATTATCAGGATTTCGCACATACATATCCGTATCCTGTTTCTTTAGAAGAATGAATTTACAGGTATCCATTGTGATTTTCCTAAATACGCGCATTACATCTGGTCACGTAAAAAACATGGTACTTGATTTTATGTTTTTTCTTACAATTTTTAATTTGGAATCTTTCGTTATGGTTTCATATTATTCCGTAACTGTCACTCCGATGGAATCGAATCCTCTTGTCGAATTATAGAATATAAGCCAGGCGAACAAAAAACTAAAAGCATTAGTAATTAATTCTTTAAGAAACTTCAAATATTTAAACGGAGGTGAAACTATTTTGTCTCTAATTTTACAGTAGCATTAACACCGGAGTTTATACAAAAAAGATATTAAAGAGTGCAAATATGTGCTCAATTCCATTTACATGTTTTATTAATACAAATGTTTTATACACTTAATTTTCAGATTCCTTTAAATTTTCAGATTTCAATTAGAATAACGTATTTATATAAACAGTTAGAAAGTATAATTGCAAGCCCTTACATTAGTTATCACCTGTGACTGTATTTTTGGAAAATAGAAAGGAATTACAATGAATTGACAACAATTCTTTTTTCATCGCAGGATGTGAGTAGTTTGATTTCATTGAAGGGCGATGGACCGTTCACCGTTAGCGTTCAAATCCGAATTCAAACTACTCGTACAATCCTTCCGACTGCATTAGATGTTCCACCAATCAATAAACATTGTTTATTGAGTACATTTGTATAATAGAATGCTGGGGGTGTAGGATCAATCACATTGTTTTTAAACGGTATCGGTCCACCAAAAAACCTGGCAACTAAACTAAAGAAAATTTGAGTTATAGATTAAATATGTACATACATAGGTGTGTATTTTTCTTCTTCCATTGACTTTGCGCTACACTACTGAAAAAGCCACTTAAACCACCAGTCAGTGATAACTGTTTTACTTTTGGTTAATTGGGAATATTAATTTTAGAATGTCCTGACGCGCAAGGGGCTCAACAAACAAGAAAGTTAAATTGTATTTCTTAGCAATAACATAACTATGCTCTAACTGTACTGACAACGAGAGGTGATTTGGAATTTGGAAATCTAGCAGATAACGATGAGAGAGATGGCCAGGTAGTACGAGATTTTAGCCGAAATGTTGATTAATTGGATCAATTTTATTTCATATTTAAAAGATGGATTCGTTTTCAGGTGAATTGAATTTGAAAATTTTAACGCTGATTACAATATTTCTAAACTAACCTCTTAAAAATACAGTATACTCAGGTAAAATGTCCCCACAATCGCAGTATCGGGCGAGGTGGCGGTGGCGCGGTTGGTACCCCGATACATTTAATGTGGAAGAATTGACAATTTGGAACGTCTGTGTGACGAGACGAGTGACGACAAGTGAGCTTAGCTTTTGTGGTTGACAATGAGAAGACAATGTAAAGTCGACAAAGTTTCTCAAACTTTTAGTGATGAACAATGGGAGAGAGACCGACAAGGGAAATAATTTTCTTCGAAGGTAGAGAAACCCTTAACCATAAAGGTTTCAGAAAAAGGATTATGACTTACAATTTACAATAATAATAAGACGCTCCGGAGCCAGAGAACTAGACTGATAAGAATAAGAAAAAGGAACCAACCCTTAGCGGGTGACCTCTTCAATTATTTTGAGGGTTTGGTTGGGCACGAGGTGATTTGATTAGTTTTGTTCCTTTTATTGTCCTCGCACAGGTTTAGGTTTTCAGTTTTGGTCCATTGATGACTGACTGACGAGTCGAAAGATCTGGAAGTGGAAGGAAGAAGGCAGGGCAAGCCAAGAAGGGTAGACCCTTCAAATAATACAAGTTTCTTTTCAAATTTTACATTTCACGTACATTTAGGTCAAGAAGGGTTCCTTAAGGGTTTAGAGGTAAGAATTTAGGGCATGGTCGTGCACGTGCACGTGCATTTCCTAAAATATAAAAATATACATCAAGATAGTCAGTCTCGTCATTGTCTATTGTGTTTTGTCGTGGCTGGGCGCGCGCGGCGCGACAAGAGGTTGATCGTTGTTTGTTAGTTTATTTTAGGCGTGCTGGCTCATGTTTCCAAAATGAATTGGTACTCCAAAACTAAAAGTCAAATAAAACTGGTAAAACAGGAAGATCATTTAATCTGACGAAATTCTAAAACTTTCCTTGTCGTACACACGCAATTCATTCACAATAAACAAATTCGAAGTCATACAAGCTGATGCTTTTAGAAGCGAGATTGTCGATAGTAGGGTAGTTTTGGCACACGGCTCAATTCAAATCAACACACGTAGTTATTACCCAACCTAGACTCATGGGAAATATGTAAAAAAAATATGTTAACGAATCAATGTTTGGCTTAGTTTAGTTTATTTCTTACTCTACTGAATTATAGCTAAATATTCAAATCGCGTATTCAAAATAGATTTCTAGCTTTATCTTTCCGAGTAAAATAATTTTGAATTTAAATTGAATTGTGGATATTTCCAGCACGCACTGGGGTGAATTCTTATGAAATTCCGAGTGAAAATAAATAATGTCATATGATGACATGGTAAGGCATTCTCCGAGCACATGAGAGTATGATGACATTTAAGACTTTGAGTTTTGATTAAAAAGTGATTTTACACATTAAGAACACGACTGAACTGGACGTATTTTCTTAATCGACTGACATGAGGAGTGGCACACATTTGTAACATTGAAACTCTGTTGCAATGCAATCTCATTTGTTGTTTATTTGAGTTCCAGAATCAAAACATGTCTTTGATTTAAACATTTTTACGTCTAGTCATACTTCACGATTACTACACGTCGTACACACTAACCGTTCTATTATGAATGGAATGGAGAGGTCAGAAAGTCACTCTAAATTTATGCAGAAGAAAATATGATTTGGGTGGTGCATTTTAGTAGAAAGTCAAGGTCAGAGGTTATGTTGGTCTTGGCGATGGGTTGGGCACGTGTTCATGTTCCTTCACTAATCAAAGATAAAAGGTTAAAATTCAACTTTTAATATTAGACTGCGTGTTAACGTATTCTACGAATTTCATGGTCTTAATGGACCTAAAAGCGTGCTATGGTGAATTTTACGTGCGTGAGTCGTGCAAGTTTGTTTATCATTGGATTTTAAAATCACAGACGTCTTTTTTGTTTGGAATTGATGTGACGGAAGTATTTCGTAAGAAAATATAGACTTCAAAGATGTGTAACCTAAAGTGATCGATTTAATGCATGTAAAATATTAAAACTAAAGTATATCCACAAAGCACACTCACAAATCCGATTTGTTTGCACTCAGAAGGGCAGGTTAGCTGGAGTAAACTGGAGTACAATATCATGTCTGTCCATAACCTTTATTTTAAAGAAGCGGCAAAAAATCTTGGCATCATGTGCGTATTACGCGAATTGCCGCAAAAATTGTACACATTTAAAACAGTATAGATTACGTATAATTTTTAGCTGTAAAACTATAAGAATGGTTAACATGGATTAATTTTCCCGTGTACCATTATTGAACGTTCTACGAAATAGTGGTGTCAAAATATTAGCCTTGGCTTAATAAAATTCATACAGAACAGAATACCCGTGTAAATAATAATTTGATGCTGTATCACTCAAACTCTGGACATTTCGACATTTTCTTGCATCAGGATATACAGGGTGTCCCAAAACCTTGCTGCCGGCTGAGTTAAGTTTACATTTGACGAATTAAACGAATTTCCGCAATTAAAATATTGCTAAAATAAATAAATATTCAAAATTCAGATTAAAGTTCACACAAAAAATTGATAATTAACATAACAGTCCAAACCACCGGGCGAATTGTCAGTTCACTCCAAGGCCTACGAAAGTGTACACTAAGGCTCAACGAAGAACAACCAAATGTTTACTGAAAAATACGCGGCGATGTTCGACAATTACTTTCGCCTATGCGAGCCTGTCATATAAAATAGTAAATAGTTCGTACAAAGATAAATTCTTTCTTCTATGTAATGATTTTAATTTAAAAATCCCGAGGTGGGGGTATTCCACGTCCACATCATCATAATATTCACTTTTTTGGAACACTATTTGTTCATGACGATAATATTTCGGTTCCTTGAAGATGAGATTTTACTCTGAAATCATTCGTGCTAAAAGGGCTTTAGTTGTAGTTGTAGTTAGTGTCATACTTTCAGCGTGTTGTGGATTCACCCCAAATGGAGACCTAGATTTCGGCCTCTTAAAGTTAAAATGGTTTACGTATTCTTCGCTGGAATTGTTTGATAAAATTAAAGTTAACGTGATTCTCTTAAGATGAGTACGTGGACGGCGTATGCCATTAAGTGAAATTTCCAAATCTCTCATTTATGAGATCTGTATTAAGTCAGCAGGTTTAGAAACATAATGTCTTTTACTTCCAAAATGTATTACAAGTGAGATTTTATGAAATGCGAGAGTACACGAATTTAACTTTCTGCGCTGATTTCTCGCATTATGCAATCCATTTACTAAAACAAAATGACAACTGCCAAAATTTTTAAACGAAATATCCGTTTGGAGGGCAGATGAAAGAATTTCGGTTGCCTGAGTACAGCCGCTTCCAAAAAGACATTATTCACCACTTCTGCAGAGAAGACTAACTATTGTTCTTTGTAAGATAAGGAACACAAATTCAAAGATTCATATGACTTTGTGATATGACGTTAATTTCTTTTTATAAACTCTTAAAATCTATCGTTAGCCAAAAAGTACACTCACTTTTTTAATTACAATGACAATAATCTTAGGTTCTAAGGATTTCACAAAGAATTTTCGGAAAAGCAAAACCAAGCATCTAAATTCAGACTTCCAAAATTCCAACTGTTGTATTCCTATTCCAACCCAATTGTTGTCTTGTAGAATGTGATTCCACTGGATTGTATTGCAAAGTCTTGTGTGCAGTCGAGTGTTCTCTTCCGCCAATTAGGAACAATGGAACGCTTGTCACCTCAGGGTTATCAACCGCCATACGCCGCAAACGCAAAACCTCAAGTTGTTCTGTACAATTGTCATGGAAACGCATTCATGTCGTCTCAACCTTTGTAATCTTGTACAAGCTAATTTTTGCATGTTTCGGTACATTATGGTACAAAAGTAACAATATAATCGTTGGTTACTCGCAAATTAACATTGTACTTTGCAAATTTGTTGCTGACTAATGTGACTAAAAATTCACACATAGTTGTACAGGGTGGTTTATCAAAATTGTTCACGTTTCCATGACATCGAGTTAATAAATAGTGAGACATACATTTTATTTTACTTAGGAATCTAATAGGAGTGCAAATAAGGGGATTTGTTTATCAGGCATTACAGAATTACATTCTCAAACAGTGCTCAATTAATACGAGACTAATTTGAAATATTTTAGAACACTCTAATAATTACGAGTCACACTGTATACAAATTTTCCTTTAATAACTTCTGCGAAACAATCAAATTAATGGATGAGAGTGACTGTGATATTTTTTTTCTCTTCTCTTCTTTGAAACACTAACAAAGTCAAGTCACACACTAATTATGCATCCATATGTGTATATTGTATATTTTGTATTTTTACGTGTAAGTGTAAACCAAAAGGGGGTTGCTTTTGCTTTGCTTTGGCTTTGGTTGAGTGTCACGGATGCTTGCTCATTGTGTGACTCTGTGAATAAAAAGCGTGTAATTGGGAATCCCAAAAGGATGACTTGCCATATGACACGACACGGTCACGGTAAACTGCTCCTACTCCTAGGACATAAATAAAAATATAATACAAAATTATCAGACCCTTCCTTTTATGTGGTTACGGTTTCCATGACTACCACACGTGCCGTGTGGTGAATTCAATTCAATTTAAAAGTTGGGTTCAAGTCCCAAGTACAGTCTACGGGCACAGTATGCCTGTACGGACTAGGAACAGACGTACAGATTTTGTATAAAAATTAGTGACTGTACACTCTACACTGCACAGTGAATGTTTATTATCCGTTTCCACGTCTGTTAATTTGTATCTCGAGCAGAGAAATGTATTTGCGTTTATAAGCAACTGTAGTCGTCCCTAACAATTATTTGGTGTTAATTTCTCTGGAATGTGTATTTTACCATTTAAACCCTTGTTATTTTCATTGCACACTTAACATCTGAGAACTAACAATCTATAAATGCCTACAAAAATAATATTCTGATTGGTTATGAACCCATCAATCTTTTAGAAATTCGTCCAAGGTTATATTTGAACTTGAAAGTTTTTAAAATTCTATTCTTTTTTAAAAGTTAAGGCTATTGAATGATACGACTAATTGCCAAATTCACGATACGACAGGTAGTAAACTAAAGTCAATAAAAAGATTCAAGGGACGGGGTAGCACCATAAAGATACATTTATTTATCATAAATATAGTAGGTATTTGTTAGTCGAAGTTCCAACAAGATTGTCATAGTTCTCGTGGGTCAATTTTGAAATATTTGAAGTTGGCTATACGATGTCGGGGTTTATAATTTCATTCGGCTGTAATTTTTCATGGAGTTACGTAATTGTCTATAGTACTAAAAGAAATTGAACACTGATCCATTCAAATAGAGTAATAGAAATAATAAACAGTTCACTAATTGCCGCTTACTGTAAGGTTTGACATTCCGCATTGGAAAACACAGAATCCGAGCGGATTAGAATTATGTTAGTATGATTGTATTTTGTGTATATGGATAAAACATAATTAAATCAGATAAAATTAAGTATTCGGTTGGAGCATAATGCTTGGCGGTGCAGGATAAACTCCTGTACAAAGGGTTCAGACTTGCGTCCAAAGAGAAACCTATCAACTAAATTCTTATTTATTTAAACTAGCACAATATTAATTACTGGCAAATGAGTATTCTCTGGTGTCTTTTCTACAAAATTATCATCCTAAAAGTTGAATTGTCAAATGAAAGTTTTAAATATAAGAGAATTCTACTTACCTAATTATTTTGAAAATATCAATTACCTCAGAAGGGAATAATTTATTTAGTATGAATCATGACATTATTCTTTAGTTGGTTGACCTACAGTATACGTAACAAAACTTTACCAAGGCTAGTGGAGAATTACTTCAACATGAAACTAATTTTATTCATATAATATGTATATTTTGTCATGTTGTGTATCTTTTGTCAGTTGTATAAACTCTCAATCAATGAATTAAACTTTAGTTATGATTTCTTTTTTTGAAAACTACTTCAACTCATTTTACCGCCCGTCAGTAATTACATTTGTCTCAATTATTTAATCATTTCAACTCAAAGGTGAGCATTGTTTTTCTGTCACGTCTAATCTGGGTTGTTCGTAAAGCTGGTACAAGTAACCATACTATTGTTTTTTATTTTCATACAGTTGAGAGTTGACATGTTTCAGTTATCATCATAAATGCTGCCCACATTCAAGAATCTCTCATTTAACATTATTTTCAACATACACATGACTGTATAGAGCTTTCTCAACTAAATCTGAAATACGAAGAATCTACTACAAGCAGAATTTTCCTAATCATTCTGATCAAATGCTAATCATTCTCTTAAAATTTACTGTTGTGCAATTTTAATTTTCTTCTGTGGTCCTTGCTATCTCAATTCTACAATATACAGTGCTCCATTATGCACGAATGTTGGCATCTTATCTTTGATTGTGCTTTAATGAATGACCAATCGTTTAAGAAGACAATGGATACAGTTGAAGGTAGTATCTTCATTAATGAGTCTACTAGGTATAATCCATCTTGATCATATATTCTATATTAATCATAGAATTGGAAACGTACGTGCTCCGTCAGAACGCCGAACTCAGATTTTAACATAAACTTTACCTTAATTTTGATGAGAATGGCCAATCAATGTGTGCGTTATCTGGAAGTGTATTTTTACAGTTTAAATAGAAATATACGGAAGAAGGAAATTAAACAGCCTTATTGAATAAATTCGTCTTTTTAAAAAGTTCTGTGTTGAAAGTGGAATACCTGAAGGAGTCATTATATAAATAACCTAGACTATTTTAAACTTGTATCGACTGTGGACTTTGATTTCCAACTCCAGATAATATTCTTGGAAATTTAATTTAGATAAGTATGTATTCATGTTAGTTGGTATGTGTATGGTGTAATAAAAATAGTACTGAAAACTAAAACGTTTTTTCTTTGAAAATTTTGCATCTGTGTGCAGAAGTTAGAAATTAAAGTAATAGAATGGATTTGGGAATTGTTCCTTTTGTTCACAGTAAAATGTGATGAATACGATATCACTAAAATCAGGTAAGAAATAAATTATGTCAGCGTTGCTTGTAAGATGAATTCTCTAATGATGATGATTGATTCTCTCCAATGCAATGAATTGGAATTCCTTGCATTGCATTCTCAATTGAATTCAACTTTAAATCGGTTAAATGGAAACGAGCCAATCTCAATAAAATCTAGTATTATATTTCACCATGTTGAAGGAAGAATGTCAATGTGTACGTTTTTGTTTTGTTAATTCAACAATCATCCGCAAATTTTTGGAATGAACATCAGGAGTTAGGAAAGCCTCTGACTCTAGATACAACGTCAAAAGGAATCAATTCAAACTTTAAATGAAATAGACGGACAGAACTCCTGGATTGTGTACAACCATGTGTCATGAATTTGACAATGCATGTAAAAAAATTTCCGCTGTCCTGGCACAATTGACACACTGGATTCGCCTCTAAATTCTCCTCAAAATGTACGTTCCGCAATTTAGATCATTCTGTTTGTAACATGACTTGTAAACATTTTGCACTTGCTTCTGAAATGCTTGAGTCTGAGGTTTAATGTGATTCGTCAAAGGACAAGGCACCTTGGGCATGGGATCTTGCCGTTCTGTTCGATTGACCTGAATTTTTGATATGTTGTTGTCCAAGTGACCCTTAACAACTTTTGTGTTGGCGAAACTCGGGGCATCACACCCAGGTCAAGCCAGGGGTCACCGAAGTGACCCCCAGGCCA
>JAQIXO010000160.1:0-31449 GCA_034700305.1 Protaphorura armata
CAACAACATTAATAATTTAGTTTAAGTTGGTTAGGTCCGTATGCTAACGACTAACAAATACGAGGATTTCGTGACAATAATAAATACACGGGGTTGGGTTGACATTTGAAACAAAAAAAACAGCAGACAGAACAACAATTATAAATTATTCAAGAACTCACTTGACTTTGAGCTCAAGGTAAAACAAAGGACAATGATATAATGCGAAACACTCATTGTGTATTGACTCGTCACATCGTATTGTCTTCATAAGGAAACAATGCATGTTCACACTATTTAGGTACTGCATAATCCGCCAATTCTCAAACATTACAAAAAAGACAATTTATTTTTTAGTACAAGTCTTTTTTGCAGGTGGGTTGCGGTGGTTCAAAACTATTCACCTGCTAGGAATTCTACCCAGCCCAAAAGAAATGCTCCAGAACGGATTATGGAAGTTCAGATGGACATAATGTATGTACATGTACATATGACAATGTATGGACATTCCCATGGTTATATATTACCACGTATTTCTGGTAGAGATTGCGATTGTATTATTTCCCTTTGACCCGTATTACCATGTAATTCATGTAGGGATTCCATTATTTCCGTAATTCGTATATGGCGATGCATTCCGTGCCTAAGGCCTTGTTCCACTAATAAGCTATGCGTACGACCCTGTCATACAAGACAACACAAAATGGACGTATTTAATGGTACTAGTTATGATTATGAACCGCCATGTAATGTAAGCATTCGACGATGTTGACGTCATCAACTCATTATTCAATTCTTGGGAAAAGAAATCAAGAAAAGTCTCACGGTGTATGTGGCATCAATAGTTTATTATTCAGTCTGTATTGTCAGTCCGTCAAAAGTAGAAATCGTCTTCCACTACCTACTCTACCATACTAAACGCAAACGGAATTATTTCAAAAATATACTCACAAAACATTTCGATCAATTTTTAAAAGTGTTTCCAAACATGAAAATCCAGCATATCTGTTCAATTTTTCTCGTCTCACTCATGGCGATATTTCTCACCGTATGCGTATCGGGCGATGAGACGAAAGGGCAAGACTCAACTGCCCCAAACTCTTGTGGTTGTGACCCTGACCCAGTGACCTTGAAGAAGTGTACCGGTGGAGCCCAACAAGGCACTGAATCCCTGAGTACTCATTGCAAGCTGAAATACGGAAATGATGTTGCCAATTGGACGGAGACATACAACTGTAAATTGGTGCCAGGTGGACCTGACTTGAGTCTTCATGCCGTTGGGCGAGCTGTAGACGTGTACCCAGGTGAGTTGAACTTGGAGGTCCCAGGTTCAATTCCTGGTTGATTCAAATATGAATTCTTTATATGCGCACGAGTGGCTAAGTAACTTTTCTAGAGAGGAGTCACCTCGTTGATATAAATCCATGCATACAAACCAATAAATTGTTAAGTGACCACGAAATTAAACCTGAAAGACGAACGACTTCATTGACACACTATACTTTAACTTTAACAGGGAGTCAGGAAGTTTTTGATGACATGGTCACCACAGCATGCAAGTCTGGAATTCAAGAAGTGATTTATAATGGGAAGATTTGGACTAAAGCCAGTGGGACTAAGGTATATGACGGAGTTGACCCTCGCAAGGATCGTGTTCATATCGGACTCAATAATTGCGGAGCTCGACAGGAGGTTTTCGAAGATTAATTAAAGTATTAATTTTTGGGAACCATATTTCATTTGAACCTGAATTCTAAACGTGAATTTTAACGTTTTTTGATTCGAATAAAAATATACAAAGAAATTGTGAAGTGAGAAAGGAATATTAATTTTATTAAATTAAATTCCATAACGCGCGTGTGCACAAAATAGTTTTTATAAACTATAATCCATCGTGTAATAAGATATAGGAGTAGAACATAATATAAGAATCTCTTCACTTATAGTTTTTGAATTATATTAAACAGCCATAAACTAAATTAAGATTCTCATTCTCATAATCCTCGACTCAATCTAAATCAGAATTTATTTTCATTCAACCCCAAATCCCAAATGTCTGGATCTTCACGAAAGAACTTGAGTTGATCCCACTCCGAAATATGATGCTCCAGATTCATCTCAAAATTCCAATACTTTTCAACGTGAGTCTTCTGAGGCAATCCAGAATTGTTGTAACCTTGAGAATGAGTCACCAAATTGTTTCTGCTTCTAAATACTTTGAGCAACGTATCACGTAATTCCGGTAGTCTCTGAAATGATAAATGATTAATGATTAGTAATTAAATCAGACGTGTGAGTGGTTTCAGACACAACCTGTCGAATTCCTCTTCTAATGAGACCAGTGACAGTGAGGTACAAGGGTACTTGGTAGGGTGAGTTCAAGGGAAAAGAAGTGGCCACTGCTTCTCAACAAACACGAAAACTTTTAAGACCACTCAACTCATCGGAATTTACAAGAAATTGCACGGAGAGTCGGAGAGTTTTCTGTGGCACGCATCTTGCCCGTAACTCAGCCATAATGAGAACGCATAGAGTATGCCGAAACGCGAAGAACAAAATCGAGTTGTGTCTATTCTTGATGATTGTTGCCGACTGAATGATAACGGCAAAGGAGGGAAGACGTCAGCACTCAGCAGTAAAGCAATGATCTAAGAAATGATAAAGAACTTACATTCCCTGAGTTCATTCGTCCCTCATATTGAAAACGTAATTTCTTCAAATGTGTCATTCTAGAAAGACCCCATGAGATCAAAACATCTATGGCAGAAAGAATTCCTCCACTTGATTCAAAACATGAGAACTTGAAATCCAAAGTCTCCAAATCTGAAAAATCCAAGGGGAAAAAATTTGAGATACAATTTATATTTGCAAAGTGTAGGTGAATGGCCTGAATGACCTAGAATAATTAAGTGAAATTCTTACCATTCAAATTAAAAATCGAGGGTCTACTCCGGGTGAATTGAACTTTATTTAAATGTTCAGATGTATGACGTACTACAAGTTCATCCTCAGTCCTTTGACACTCTTCGATGGAAATCCCGATCATAAAACAATTCAAGATCCGAATCAATTCGAGTACGTCATCTCCCGCGCAATTCTCAATTTTAACGACAAGGTAGAAGTGTTTTAAAAGAGGAAGACAGAATGGGATTTTATGTAGACTTCGAACGATTCCATCTAAATGTAATTCTGTGATGAATGGGAAGAATTCAGCCAAATCAGGAGAGATTTCCACATTTCGAATATTTTTGACAGAGAAAGAGGCATTTGGAGACACAGGGTAATGGGCTGGGAAATCTTCATTTTCATCTCCTTCCAAGGCAGTTTGAAGCTCATCAATGTTTGTGTAATAATATTCATCGCCATGTATGTCCTGATATGGAATATTTTCTAGGTTCTGTAAAGTGCGTATGAGAGTTCAAAATTTTAAAATGAAGAATGTGCACAACGCACTGACATTTTAGGTAAGCTATGTTTGGTAAAGCATTCAGTGTGTTTCTCGTGGGAAATATATAAATATACAATACAACACCCATCTGGCCCAAGACTTCCAGCGAAGAAGAAAAAAAACTGAAAAAACCCTTAGGAAAGAAACTCAAGTTAAGGTGTCTAGGTGTCTGCGTCCGGATCCGTCTAGATCCGTCTAACACATCCCAGATACTGCCGGTGGAACCTTAACTCCGTGCAGGATCTTGCACTAATTTTACAAGTCGCTCCGCCCCAAAAGCTGTTGCGGGCCAATCGGATTGCTCGCTGCAATTTTGTGGAGGAGGAGCTCTACATGCCTGCAACAGTTTCTGTGGGCGGAGCGACTTGTAAAATTAGTGCAAGTTCCTGCACCCAGCTAAAGGTTACGTAACAGTAGTTTCATTCAACAATGTGCCAGAATTGAAAATCGAAATAAGTTATTATGAATTGACTACCATTCGCCCGAGTGCGTGCGTCGTCTTACCCGTAATTTTGGAAACAACTCTGCGAAAGTTGATAATTCAAATGGAAAATCTATCCTACTCCCATCAACACTGCCCACGGCAAAAGTGATCAACTTCGGCATACGAGGAAAATGTTTCAACAATACATCGGTTGGGATATGTGGATCCGGATAATTCAATTCTGTAAATAAGTCCAACTTAAGATATTCCAAAGTACTCGCTTGAGATTGTAAGAATTCCAATAGCAAAGGTGCAAATTCCTTTAGTTCTGGGTCATTAGGGTCAGGATGCATCCACTGGCCAGTCTTGTCACACCAATGGCTATAATAGTCTTTGTACTTCGTATAAATCGTTACACAGAATCCTTCAAAGTATAAAACCTTTAATCTGAGCTTAGCGGAAATTAATGAACGTAATTGTGGAATTTCCACTCTTGATTTGAGGCACAATGAAGTCAGTTTAGAATATGAATTTGTTTGGGCCAAAGCTTCCAAAATTCCCGAGTGAAAGAGCCTGCAACTCAAGGAGTGAAGTTTTGGTGATGCTTCAAAGATGTCGATGAGGAAATTTTGAGAGGGGCTGCATATACCCGTCGCTGGAGAATAATTTATATGCTCCACGTCGATACCAATACGCATCCAACGATTCCCATCTTCACCAGACACGAACGTGATGTTTTCAAGTTTTGGGAACATTAACTTGGGTTCTTCATCATTTTCATAAAGTCCAGAACTCCTGGAAGGTCCACTTAGTTGCCACAATGACAAGGATTCCAAATTAAGGGCACACAGTGTCAAAACTTTCTTCAATTCTGAAATTTTGTTTCCATTATAGTGCAAGACTTTTATATTTTTCCCAATAAGAGCCAGAAATGCCTCGAATACACTTGGATTGAATTCCATTGAGTCATCGAAATAAATTTTGGTACACGTCGAGCACTCCAAACGTCCAGTCCCCATAGTTACAAGAATATCTTTGATGTCAATTACTCTCACGCTTGGGCCATCGTCATCTCCAGGAATTGTTCCTCCTCCTCCCATAGTGTCCACAATTTTAAGGAGACGCGTATTATTTCCATTTTGATTGATTTTGTGGACTAGAGTGTTGTTCCAAAGTTTACACACTCTCCGACATTCGAAGAAGCACGACGAAGGCAGAGAGTCAAATATTTTGTCCAAAATCTAGCAAACAGAAACGAATGAGCGAAATAAAATAAAATAATCTCATACTCCCAAGGATGGGGTCAGAATTATCCAAGCGTATTCTTCATAGATAAGATTGAGACTGGGTTGATTTATGGCTGTTCAGCCACGCCACGGCCTAAAACTGATTTTTAGATTTAGATTTAGATATGTAACATTTACAAAAATGTCATAATCAGTTAAATCATCTCTTAATTGCTAATAACAACTTGCAAACTCTGGTATGGTGTCGCGTCGCATCTAATATATTATACTGCAGCAAGTAATTGTAAAAAAATGTTTTACTTACATTTTGAATTAGGAGCGGATTCGTCTTTCCCTCTAGTTGAAGTTGAACGTCATTCTGCACACAAGCATTATGTCAATTAATTAACAAAAACATTTTTCTGAAGTACGTTTAAGGACGTTTAATCGGCCGCCGTCTTCCATGAACAAAGAATGCCCAGAGAACACGGAAAACGCGTACGCGGATATTGTTGATCTAATTTATTATAGAAACTGACAACAATTTTTAACTGTTTACCATTACTTGAATAGCCATGTGATCACGCACTCCCTGGTCGTCTGCCGCATCCCTATTCGTCATTTCCATTCTTCCTTTGGAAGATGACTAACACAGAAATAAGGTTGAGGAATTAATACCGTTAAAAATTAATTAATCCACTCCCATCACCTCGAAGGTAACAACTAACAGCTAAATGGAAACTACGAATAATCTAAAAATAATTATCGTAAATTCTATACACACCTTCATGTCCAAAATAATACTTTCCCACATTGTCTTCATCTGGTATTGGACTGTGAGTTGGAGTTGTTCCAATTTTAAGAGTTTATTTTCTTCAAGGAGATCATGAGTTTCGGAAAAATTAGTACCGACTTCCTGTCCACAAGTACCAGCCAATTCCAATTTTAAAATCCCAACCTCTTCCTTCAGGCCATGAATTTCAGCTTGAAGACTTTCCTCTCGTTCTTTCGAATCTTTGGTCAAAGTCTTGACCTTTTCCTGCAGATCCAAATTTTTACGTGCCAACTCAGTGAATATGGAAACGACTCCTCCAAGATCAAGATCTGGTGTCTCAAGTTGTGGCTGTGGAATAGAATTAAGATTCTGATTCCCAGGCTCGTCAACGTACTCCAGGGATTCAATAGAAACTGGTGGTCCTTGAACCATGTATGAACCTGCGTAATAAATAAATGAAAACATTAACAATAAATTAGTTTCAACTATTGACACTCCAGAAAAAGCGCAGCATTCAGGTTATTTTAAATCGAAAATTTTAAAGTCAATAAATTTCTACATCAGTTATCTCAAATTACCGGTGTCTTGGTCAATAATTTGCATGGTCTCCTTTTCTTTGGGTACATCTGGTCCAACAACATTTTCATTTGGACCTTGTGTGTGAGGCAGATAGGTCGAGCCCTGAATGCCTTCAATCTGAGCCGCTGATCTTGGGTAAATATCCTGTTGTAATTGACCATGATGATATAGGATATTCCGTTCCCGCATCATTTGCAAATATTCCGGTGGATACTGGGGAAGTGGATATCCCAAGCCAGCAGCGTCTACTTGTAGTGAGTATTGGTGATGCAAGGTCTGTATTTGTTGGTGAGTTGGTCTCTGTGAACATAGTTCAGACAAAAATGTATAATATAATGAATTTCCATTGATAATCGTAAAATCTTTTAGAATTGAACACTGACCGGGTAGTATCCTTGAGACCTATCGTACTGGCAACTGTGAGATAAGGTCATCTGATTCCAGCCTGGGGTCTGTTGAAAATGCTGTCCAGGATAATATCCCGGATAACCCATTGGCATTGGAACCATCGGTCCAGTTGCTGACATATGTTGAGCCGCTACTTGTGGAGGAGGATGTGAATGTGAATAACCAGAATGGAATTGTTGGGCCATTTGTGGGGGAATAGGTCTGGATTGTTCTTGCGGGATTGTTGGGTGTTCGGCTTGGTATCCTTCTGCAGTACTCATATGATACTGTGGTTGTAGAGAATGGTGTCCGAAGATATTTCTCCCTGGAGGTTGTTGTAGTTGGTCACCATGATTCTCTCGGCCAGTGAATTGCCTTTGCTCCATGTTGCTCCTGTTAAAAAGAAATAAAACTTGTAAATAATGTATTTTTTCAATTCTCCAGTGAATTAGTGAATATTAAACATTAATCCGTAATTATTTTAATAAAACTCAATCCTACAAGTTCTTGCAGAATATCTCGTTATTACGAAGACTATGATACACACTTTTGACTTCACTCTTTGTGAGCGTAATGTACATCTCACTTTTATTTGCATTATTTTGTCAATATGTAATTATGGACCATTCAATAAATCTGTAACCTAAATATCGTCATCTAAAATAAATAATTTCCCAATAATTTGTTAAATACCATATTATGTATATGTATATCATATTATGCATTAACATTAAATCAACGTACAATATGTTGCATGTTTTCGGATAATAATTTTTTTGTGAACCGAATAATAATAATAAATGATTAATGGTCTTGGTCTTTTTGATGACACGTAAAATAAAGAATTTGATTTGATTTGGTCTTACTCTCTTACTTATGACTTACCCTTGCCTTGGTCTTTATTGTACTTGTTCGGGTGGATCTCAAAGTCAAGTTCGAGTCAAAACTCAAGTGTGAATTAATGAGTCACAGTCAATCACAACTTCAAAACCAATAAAGTTTGTAAAAAACTGCAAGTGTAATTTTGGACTCGTATTTTAATTTTATCGTCAATTTTTTGTTGATGTGAAACCGTGAAATTGTGAAATGTTAAAGTGTTGAATTCACCCGGTCATCTGTAACGGCGGGAAACTTTTTTTTTCAAAAGAGCGAATGGGCACAATACTTGCATTGGTATTCCAAGTTACCCCTGTTGCTTCTATAATTATTATAAAATACCCCTGTGCCCTGTACCTGTATCTAGGAGGCTGGAGGCTGAGTCTTTTGACGAGTTTCTCGGACTTAATAATTATGGAGCTAGACTGCTGGACATGAAATGATGATGTTAAAAAAGAAAAGAATTACAAGCTGGAAACGTGAACTGTGAGCTGAGGAACATTATTTTATTAAATTGAATTCCATGAAGTACATTAAATAATATTGATAAACTTTCATCCATTGTGTATCAGGAGAAGAACATAACGTATGAATTTCTTCATTTATAATTATAAATCATATTGAATCACCATGAACTAAATTAAGGTCCAGACAATATAAATGAAATGTCATTTTCATTCAACCCCAAACTCCAAATGTCTGGATCTTCACGAAAGAACTTGATTTGATCCCATTCCGAAATATGATGCTCCAGATTCAATTCAAAATTCCAATTTTTTTCAAGGCAAATCTTAACTCTTCCGGATTCATAATAACCTAGAGAATGAGTCACCAAATTGTTTCTGCTTCCAAACGCATTGAGCAACGTAAGACGTGACTCCGGCAGTCCCTGAAATTAAAATGATTAGTCATTAATTAGGATCGGGGCACCCGAATACGAATGTGTGGAACGGTAAACATAGACCAGCTTAAAAGTTACAAGGGTCACCGGCGAACATCACATCAAAATTGCAGTCTATTCTGACGGGGTGGGGGAGGGCTTGTGTAGCTGAACCCACGCCGGAGGACCGGTCTCCAGTAATATAAAAACTTACGTTCATTGATTTTAATTTCTGCTCAAATTGAAAGCGTAGTTTCTTCAAATGTTTCATTCTAGAAACACCCCATGAGATCAAAACTTCTATGGTAGCGAGGATATGTTCACTTTCATCACACATAAATTCTTCACATAAATACTTAAAATCCACGGTCTCCAGATCTGAAAAATTCAAGGGAAGTATTATAAAATAATTATTGTGTGGAACGTGGAACAATGGACATACGAAAAAAAGTATATGGTATATAGCTATAGAAATGAGTCAAACACATACCATTCAAATCGAAAATCGAGGGTCTACTCCGTGCAAATTGAACTTGACTTAAGTGTTCACGTAGTTCAACTCCACTGCGTACTTTATGTTCATCCTCATACTCTTCGGGGGAAGTTCCAGTCATGAAACCATTCAAGATCTTCATCAGTTTGAGTACATCATCCTCCCAACAATTCTCAAAACTAACCGCATGGTAGAAATGTTTTAAGCGTGGAAGACATGAAGGGAGTTTATGCATGCTTCCAATGTGTCCAAATAAATGTAATTCCGTAATGCACGGGAAGAATTGAGCCAAACCAGGAGAGATTTTCAGACCTCGGATATTTTCCAACGAGAAAGAGGCATTTGGTGACACAGGGTAATTGGCTGGGAAATCTTCATCTCCTACATCACCTTCAAACTCATCAATGTCAGCGTTAGCATCATATTCTTCTTCGTCATAGATGTCCAGCACTGCAAAATTTTCCAGGTTCTGTAAAAAAGAGAGAAGAATGTCTAGAAAAGGAAGACTAGGTATGTAAAAATAAAATACATAGTAATCGGTTACATAGATTTAATATTTGAATGTTTTATCTGTTTGTCTCACCCTTAGTTTAGGAAACAACTTTGCTAAAGTTGAAATTTCAAATGGGAAATCAGTCCTGCTAGCATCAACTCTGCCAACGATAAAAGTGATCAAATTCGGCATAGGAGGAAATTGATCCAACAATAAATCTGTAGGGATATTTTGATAAATATGAGGAGCGGTAGTCCGTTCAGTAATCAAGTCCAATTTAAGATATTCCAGAGTACTTGCTTGAGATTGTAAGAATTCCAATAATAAAGGTGCAAATTCCATTAGTTCTGGCAGCTCTGGGTCATTATCAAAGTACAGATGTACCGTCACACATAATCCTTCTAAATGTAAAATCTTCAAGCGCATTTTAGCTGAAATCAATGAACGTAATTGTGGAATTTCCACTCTTGATTTGAGACACAATGAGGTCAGTTTCGAATATGAATTTGTTTGGCTCAAAGCTTCCAAAATTCTTGAACCAAATAGCCTGCAACTCAAGGAGTGAAGTTTGGGCGATGCTTCAAAAATGTCAATGAGGAAACCTCCACAGGGGCTGGACCTACCCCTCGTCGGTTGGTAAGTAATCTTGTCCATGGTGAAACACAACTGTTTGTAACGATTCCCATCTTCACCGGACACGAATGTAATGTTCTCAAGTTTTGGAAATTTTAATGTGGGCTCTTCATCTTGCTCATAAAGTACAAACCCACCACTGGAAGATAGTTGCCACAAGGAAAGACGTTCCAAGTTATGTGCACACATTTTCAAAACTTCCTTCAATTCTGAAATTTTATTTCCATCATAGTGCAAGACTTTTATATTTTTTCCATTGAGAGCCAAAAATGCCTCGAATAAACTTGGGTTGAATTCCATTGAGTCGTTCAAATAAATGTTGGTACATGTTGAGTGTTCCAAACGTCCAGCCTCCATTGTGACTAGAATTTCTTTGATGTCAATCACTTTTACTTTCTTGTCTTCTTCCACACCAGCAGTAGTTCCCAATAGATCCACAATTTTAAGGAGACAGGTATTATTTCCATTTTTATTGATTCTGGGTACAAGGATGTCGTTCCAAAGTTTACATACTCTCCGAAATTTGAACAGACATGGCAAAGGCAGAGAGTCGAATATTTTGTCCAAAATCTGGCAAAAAAATGAGCAAAAAATAAATTAAAAATTAAGTAGTACTTCCCATTGATTAAAGGGTTAGACCAGTCAGACTTTTCCCTCCCTGTAATCATTTTGCGTTGCGTTGCGCTCTTGCGCGAGGTCTTCTCAAACTAGTATAGTGGTTAAGTGCAGGGCAAGTACACATACCTTCTAATATTAGATTAGAAGGTATGTGTACTTGCCCTGGATAAGTGGTACTATGGCCCAGCCGTTCCGCGATAGTGTTTTTGGAGTTGGTGAAAAGTAGGTTTTAGTTTTTTTTTTAACACAAAAATATTTATTTCCGTCACCGTCCTCCAATCGAAGAATGCCCACAGACACGGGATACAAATAACAATTTGTTAAACTATTTCTAGAATTTTAGCAAATATTACTTAAAGCACATGTAAGAAACTAACGTAACAAGACAAGTAATTTCTGGTATTTCTGGAAATGGATATTTCTCGTGTAGGTATCTCGTATATCAGATACCTGAGCCAAATGATAATGGATGTTGCCTATTAATAGATCCATACTACGTGAGAAATACACTGACTGAGAAATACCCTTGCTAAATAATACTTAATATACTTATTGTTATGGTCAAACTTATGGTCTGACATGCACACTCTCGTACTCCTCATCTTCATATTCGACTACGGGGTACTTTGTCTCAGACAAAGTACTCGACGGCAACATTTAAGGATTACTCTGTTGATTTATTTATAGATAATGGACCTCTTGAGCAACGGCCCAAATCAGGTAAGGTTTCGCATCAAATATTTTAAACACCATTGCATTTTGTTAGTAAAAAAAAACAATATATTTTTACGTACATTTGGAATGAGGAGTGGATTTGTTCCTCCCTGGAACTGAACGTCATTCTATACATAAAATCATTACATTATATAGGACATAACATAATATTGTTGTTAATTGTGATTTAACATAAAAAAATTAGATTACCTACTATTATAAGACACAAGAGTACTAACTAAACTAAAACGTACCGTTACCGTTGCTGGTAAAACTGCCTCAACCCCCAAGTCATCTTCCTCATCACTGCTCATCATTTTTACTAGTTTTTCAGTGGGACAGGGACACTGACCACTGATTATTATTGGAAGAGAAATTAAAAATAATATTTGTCAGTGTGATTGACGGTTTAATTTTCCTCTGACTGACTGAGTTTGAATTTGATTGTGTTGCCCGCAAAAACACAGTCGCACACTACCAGCGATGCGATGCCATGGAATGAGCTAAATGGGGCAAGTTGAGATGAAGAATCAAGGATAAAGAAATAAGGTGGAAAATGTTGGAATGGAAATAAATGGAACGAACAATAATAATTAGTGTTGGTGAAAAGTGTAAAAAGCAGGTAACTCGGTAACAGCAGATACTTGTAATTTAATATAGAATACATGAAACCTTACAGGGATTCTGGCGGCAGGCCCGTAACTATAAAAAATTCACGGGAGCCATACAAACCAATAAATCGAATAACTGAACACGAAATTAAACTTGAAAGATGAACGACTGTTCTAATTGACAAACTAATTTTAACTTTAATAGGAAGTTTTTGATGACATGGTCACCACAGCATAGCATGCAGCTTGCAATCCGGAATTCAAGAGGTGATTTATAATGGGAAGATTTGGACTAAGAGGTGACCCTCACAATCACAAGGATCGTGTTCATATCGGACTCAATAATTGTGGAGCTCGACAGGAGGTTTTCGAAGATTAATTAAAATATTAATTTTGGGGGACTATTTTATTAACACCTAAATTGTAAGCATGAATTGTAATGTTTTTTTGGTGCGAATAAAAATTCAAACAAATTGTAGCGTTCGAAATTGTATTATTAGGGAGGAATGTTAATTTTAATAAATTAAATTCCATAACGCGTGTGTATAAAATAGTTTTTATAAACTATAATCCATTGTGTAACAAGTAATAGGAGTAGAACATAATACAAGAATCTCTTCACTTGTTATAATACACCCGTCATGAACTAATTTAAAATTCATACTCCTCGGCTCACTATAAATCAGAGTTCATTTTCATCAAAACCCAAATCCCAAATGTCTGGATCTTCACTATAAAACCTGAATTGATCCCATTCCGAAATATGATGCTCCGGATTCAACTCAAAATTCCAATTCCTTTCAACGCGAATCTCCCCATCCCATCCAGAATTCCTGTTGTGATTGTAACCTTGAGAATGAGTCTCCAAATTGTTTCTATTTCCAAATGCTTCGAGCAACGTATAATGTGAGTTCGGTAGATGCTGAAATGAAAAATAATTAGTAATTTAATCAAACATCTTTTGTGGGTGGTTTCATGCACAGGAATAAAAATGTGTCCACAATGGTGAACGGTGAAATGAGACTCCAAAGTATCCCTCAGGATTCATTTTGGAATTTGGATTGTGACGGAGTATCCTAATCCTATGCCATTACTTAATTTAATGACTGGGATATTTTGACAGAGGCGGAGTTCGCAGGATACCTATTCTTAATGATTGTTGCCTACCGGATGTGATCGGCACAGGCGAGAATACATCAGCAATCTCAAGTCTCAACCAGTAAAGCAAAGATCTTATAAAAAATAATAAAGAACTTACATTCAGTGAGTTTAATTGCCGCTCATATTGAAAACAGAGTTTCTTCAAATGTGTCATTCTAGAGAGACCCCATGACATCAGAACATCTATAGCAGAACTAATTCCTCCAATTGACGTCGACTCTCTCACGTATTCATTACATGAAAACTTCAAATCCAAAGTCTCCAGATCTAAAAAAATCCAAGAAGAAAATATGAAACATTATTTATGTGTGCAACTTGGAGGTGGATGGCCTGAATGACCTAGAATAATTATGTAAAATTCTTACCATTCAAATTAAAAATCGAAGGTCTACTCCGGGCGAATTGAAAACTACTCAAACTTGGATAACGACATACTTCCTCAATCGTTTGACACTCTGCGGGGGAAATTCCAGTCAAGAAACTATTCAAGATCCGAATCAATTTCAGGACTTCATCCTCATTGTTATTCTTAATTTGAACTACATGGTAGAAATGCTTTAAACGAGGAAGACAGAATGGGATTTTATGTAGACTCCCAATGTTTCCATCTAAATGTAATTCCGTAATGAATGGGAAGAATTGAGCCAAGCTGGGTGAGATTCTCACACCTCGAATATTTTTCAATGAGAAAGAGGCATTTGGAGACACAGAGTAATTGGCTGGGAATTCTTCATCTTCACCTCCCTCCAAGGCAGCTTGAAGTTCATCAATAATACTTGGGTAATAATATTTACTCTCATACCTGTTGTGATGTGGAACATTGTCTAGGTTCTGCAATAGTAAAGTGCGTATAAGAGATCATAATTTTAAAAGGGAGAATATGGACATGTGTACGACATTAGGTAAGGTTTAAGGTTGGTAAAGCATTCAGTGTCAAACTTCTCTTGCGGGAGATAAATAGACAAAACCCATACACATTTGGGCTAAGAAGTGGGAAAGGAAAGGGAAGGGAAAGGAAAGGGAAGTGAAGAAGGAAAAAACACTCAGGGAAAAAACTAACACCCAAGAGGTGCAGAGGTGTTCCACCGGCCTTGCTCATAGGCTCCGAGCGCGAGCGAGGCCGGGGAGAACAGGTAACACCATAGCGAAATGTCAGGGGCAACCCGGTACAACTAACTATGGGTGGCGTCTGCATATGTTTTTATAGTTTCATTCAAAATTCAGAATTGCGAGCAGAAATCAGTTATTAATAAGTTATAATGAATGATTACTGCCACTCACACGAGTGCGTCCGTCGTCTTACCCTTAATTTTGGAAACAACTCTCCGAATGTTGATATTTCAATTGGAAAATCTATCGCTATCCTACCCCCATCAACGCTGCCCACGGCAAAAGTGATCAACTTCGGCATACGAGGAAAATGATTCAACAATACATCAGTGGGGATCTCTCGATATCCCTTCCAAGGATTCCGTGCTGTAAACAAGTGCAGTTTAAGATATTCCAAAGTACTCGCTTGACATTTCAAGAATTCCAATAACAAAGGTGCAAATTCCATTAGTTCTGGGTCATTGTGTCCACGATCAATCGGA
Organism: Protaphorura armata; assembly: GCA_034700305.1. Lineage (NCBI taxonomy): Eukaryota > Metazoa > Arthropoda > Collembola > Poduromorpha > Onychiuridae > Protaphorura > Protaphorura armata. The sequence continues at coordinate 14,890 of JAQIXO010000160.1, forward strand.
CTGTCTACGTAATAGCGACAGTCTTGCTCATACATCGACACACACAATCCTTCCAATTGTAAAATCTTCAATCGGATTTTAGCGGATATTAATGAGCGTAATTGTGGAATTTCCACTCTTGATTTGAGGCACAATGAGGTCAGCTTCGAGAATGAATTTGTTTTGCTCAACGCTTCCAAAATTCTCGATTTATAGAGCCTGCAACTCAATGAATGGAGTTTTGGCGATGCTTCAAAAATATCAATGAGGAAATTTTCAGAGGGGTTGCAAAAACCCGACGCTGCAGTAAAATTAATATACTCCATGGTGAAACCTCGGAACAATTTGAAATTTCCATCTTGTCCAGACAGGAATATAATGTTTCCAAGCTTTGGAAAGATTAATCTGGGCTCTTCGTCATTTTCATATAGTCCATTCCTAGAATCCTTGGAGCATTGTCCAGATCGCCACAATGTCAAACATTCCAAATTTTGAGCACACGCTTTCAAAAGCCTCTTCAATTCTGAATATTTATCTCCGTCATAGTGCAAGACTTTTATATTTTTCCCATGAAGAGTCAGAAATGTCTCGAATACACTTGGGTTGAATTCCATTGAGTCGTTGAAATAAATTTTGGTACACGTAGAACTCTCCAAACGTCCAGCCTCCATTGTTACAAGAATTTCTTTGATGTCAATTACTTTTACTCTCGGGCCATCGTCATCTCCAGGAATAATTCCTCGTTCTCCCAATAATGGGTCCACAATTTTAAGGAGACGTGTATTATTTTCATTTTGATTGATTTTGGGTACAAGTATTTTGTTCCACAGTCTACACACTCTCCGACATTTGAACAGACACGACAAAGGCAGAGAGTCGAATATTTTGTCCAAAATCTAGCAAACAAAAAACGAGCGAGTAAAATAACTAATAAGCTCATACTCTCAATGATTGAATCAGGCTTTTAAGGCGCCCATTCTTCGTAGATAAGATTGAGGTTGGACTGATTTATGGATGTTCAGCTACGGCCCAAATCTGGTATGTTGTCGGGTCGCATCATATATATCTAACTTCAACAAGTAATTGTAAAAAAATATTTTTTTGCTTACATTTCGAATGAGGAGTGGATTCGTCTTTCCCTCGAGTTGAACTTGAACGTCTTTCTGCACACAAGCATTATATGTCAATTAATTAATAAAAGCATTTTTCTTAAATACCCCATGTTTAATCGGCTGCCGTCTTCCATAAACAAAGAATGCCCAGAGAACACGGAAAACGCGTACGCGGATATTGTTATTCTAATTTATTATAGAAACTGACAGCAATTTTTAACAGTTTACCATTATTTCAATAGCCATGCCCTCTCGGCCCCCATGGCCATCTTCCTCATCTCTATTCATCATTTCCACTCTTCCTTCGGACAATGACTGACAAAAAAATAAGATTGAGAAATTAATATCATTCGAAACTAATTAAATCCATTCCCACGTTGCAATAAGATACATACGAGCCACTCCATAGCTGCGGCAATGGACTTACAACTCCAACTTACAACATCGAAGGAGCAAATTGCACAACGAAAAGTAAATTACAAATAATCTATAAAAATAACTATTATCATGATTTCTATGCTTACCTTCATGTCCAAAACAATATTTTCCCACATTGTCTTCATCTGGTATTGGACTGTGAGTTCGAGTTGTTCCAATTTTAAGAGTTTATTTTCTTCAAGGAGATCACGAGTTTCGGTAAAATTAGTACCGTCTTCCTGTCCACCAGTACCAGTCAATTCCAATTTTAAAATCCCAACCTCTTCCTCCAGGCCATGAATTTTAGCTTGAAGACTTTGCTCTCGTTCTTCCGAATCTTTGACCTTCTTCTGCAAATCCAAATTTTTACGTGCCAACTCAGTGAATATGGAAATGACTCCTGTGAGATCAAGATCTGGTGTCTCAAGTTGTGGTCGTGGAACACAATTGAGGATCGGATCCTGAGGCTCCTCAACGTACTCCGGTGATACAATAGAAACTGGTGGTGCTTGACCAATGCATGAACCTGCTAATAAATAAATGGAAATTATTAACAATAAATCAATGTCAATTGTCACTTCAGAAAAAGCAAACCGTGTCCTTCAGGTTTTTTTTTATTTAGTCCGTGTTTAATACTAATATCACCATACCGGTATCCGGGTCAATAATTTTTATGGTCTCCTTTTGTTTGGGTGCAGCTGGTCCAACAACATTTTCATTTGGAACTTGTGTGTGAGGCAGATAGGCCGAGCCCTGAATGTCTTCATTCTGAGCCGCTGATCTTGGGTGAATATCCTGTTGTAATTGAGCATGATGATATAGGATACTCCGTTCATGCATCATTTGCAAATACTCTGATGGATACTGGGGACGGGGATATCCAAACCCAGCAGCGTCTACCTGTAGTGCGTAATGGTGATGAGCAGTGTGTAATTCTTGGTGAGCTGGTCTCTGTGGACGCAGTTCAGACAAAAATGTATATATTATTAATTTCCTATTGATAATCCTAAAATTTTTCCGAATTGAAAACTGACCGGGTAGTATCCTTGAGACCTATCATGCTGGCAAGTGTGAGATAATGTCATCTGATTCCAGCCGGGGGTCTGTTGAAAATGTTGTCCAGGATAATATCCTGGATAACCTACTCTGGGATAACCCATTGCCATTGGAACTATCGGTCCAGTCGCTGACATATGTTGAGCCACTATTTGTGGTGGAGGATGTGAATGTGAATGACGACAATGGAATTGTTGGCCCATTTGTGGGAGAATAGGTCTGGATGGTTCTTGCGGGATTGTTGGGAGTTCGGCTTGGTATCCTTCTGCAGTACCCATATGATACTGTGGTTGTGGAGAATGGTGTCCGGAGATATTTCTCCCTGGAGGTTGTTGTAGGTGGTCACCATGATTCTCTTGGCCAGTGAATTGCCGTTGATCCATGTTGCACCTGTTAAAAAGTAACAAAACTTATGGAAATGTATCTTTTCAATTTTCCAGTGAATATTAAACACTACTCCGTAATTCATTTAATGAAACTCAAGCATTCTTTTGTCAATATGTAATCATGGGCCATTCAATAAATCTGTAACCTAAATTATCGTCATCTAAAATAAATAATTTCCCAAGAATTTGTGAAATATATTATATGCATTAACAATAAATCAACCTACGCCTACAATATATTGCATGTTTTCGGATAATAATTTTTTTTGTGAACCGAATAATAATATATATAATAATAAATGATTACTGATCTTTCCAACCCTTGCCTTCGTCTTAATTGCGATTGTTCGGGTGGATCCGTGGATCTCAAAATCAAGTTCGAGTCAGAACTCAGAAGTGTGAATTAATGAGTCACAGTCAATCACATAACTTCACAACCAATGAAGTTTGTACAAAACTGTAAGTTTTGTGTAATTTTGGATTCGTATTTTAATTTTATCGTCAATATTTTGATGTGAAACTTGTGACATGTGAAAGAGTGAAAGTGTTGAATTCACCCGGTGATCTGTAACGGCGGGAAACTTTTTTTTTCCAAAAGAGCGAATAGGCACAAAACTTGCAGTGGACTAAGTCCGAGTTACCCCTATAGGTTCTATCATTTTCATTACCCCTGTATCTGTATCTCCGCAAGTTTCCTTTTATCCTCTCATCACCTCAACGCAGAGGTTCTTAAAACAGTCTGGGCAGTAGAGGTGGCAAAGGGCCGGGCCGGGCCAGGGCCGCGATAGAAAAATCCGGCCCTAAAATATTAAGGGCCGACCTCGATTTATTCCGTAAAATTACATGTGACTTCATACAAAATCAATGTTTACGAAATAGGATGTTTTCACCTTAAAATATTGATAATATTGATATTATTTTTGATGATGCGATAATTTCATTATGATTTTATGATATTGGTAATTGTGTGAAAATTGTTAATACCAATTTAACATTGGAAGATGCCGTTTAGGGCCGAGAAAGGGCCAACGCAAAAAGGGCCGGGCCGGGCCAGGGCCGATAAATATTAATTATCTGGAGGGCCGGGCCAGGGCTTAAAATTTTGGGGCCGGGCCCGGACCGAAAATTTCGGCCCTTTGCCACCTCTACTGGGCAGTTAGGTATTTATTACTGGTCTTAAAGATATCCGCCAACAAAAGTCCTATTCTTTTTGAAAGTCCTGGTATTCCTGGTCTGACAACAATGTAAATGAGGAAGCAACAAACTTTAACGGATTAACGACTGCACTGTATTGTATAACACTAATTTAAGTTTAACATAGTAGGGAGTTAGCAAGTTTATCTATCACCACTCAACACAAGCGCATATTAGTTAGCTATTTGAATAGTTCAATTGGACTAATGTATGTACTATATGTATGTATGTTCTTGAGAGTCAGTCAAGGAGGTATGATAAGGTATTAAGGGTATCGTCAATTGGACTAAAGCCGGACTATGACTATAAGGTTGGTTGAGTTTCTCGACGGAGTTTCTCTAACGTAATAATTATGGAGATGGACAGGATGTTAAAAAAGAAAAGAATTACGCGCTGGAAACGTGAACTGTGAGGTGTTAATGAGGAACATTAATTTAATTAAATTGAATTCCATGAAGTATACATAAATAATATTGATAAACTTTTATACATCCATTGTGTATCAAGAGAAGAACATAACGTATGAATTTCTTCATCTATAATTATAAATCATATTGAATCACCGTGAACTAAATTAAGGTCCAGACAATATAAATGAAATGTCATTTTCATTCAACCCCAAATCCCAAATGTCCGGATCTTCACGAAAGAACTTGAGTTGATCCCATTCCGAAATATGATGCTCCAGATTCAATTCAAAATTCCAATTCTTTTCAAGGCAAATCTTAACTCTTCCGGATTCATAATAACCTAGAGAATGAGTCACCAAATTGTTTCTGCTTCCAAACGCATTGAGCAACGTAAGACGTGACTCCGGCAGTCCCTGAAATTAAAATGATTAGTCATTAATTAGGATCGGGGCACCCGAATTCGAATGTGTACGGTGTACGTCTACGGTAAACATAGACTCTGAAATATTGGTGTCTAATAGAGGTGTAAACGCGTCGGGTCAAGAATTTAACCAATTAAATTTTTCGGGTCGGGTCGGGCCACCAAAGATAGAAAATATAATTTTCAGGTCGGGTCGGGCCAACAGTGCTGAATTGCTTTACTAAAATAGTACTGATAAATTTCATCTAATAGAGAAAATTAACCGTGAACTCTTGAAACAATTGGTCGGACTACTCGAACCAGTAAAGGAATGTTCGAAAAATTCACCTAATAATACTACCCTAGGGTCCATTATTAAACACGGGTCGGGTCGGGCTATAGATTACTTTTTTGAAAACGGTCGGGTCGGGTCTACGATTCACTCCAATAAAAACGTCGGGTCGGGACGGGCCAGGCCATAATGTCGAAAATTTATTTCGGGTCGGGTCGGGTCCTACATACCAAGCCAATATAAACTCGGGTCGGGTCGGGTTGTATAACTTGGACCCGTTTACACTTTACACCTCTAGTGTCTATTATTTAATAGGAGAGAACGGCACAGGAGAGGTTGGAGACCGGAATGGTGTTGGTTTGTTTGTATGGCGACACTTGGTGACCTCTGGTGGCCACATGGGTCATCACACAATGCTGAACCTTGTAATGCATGTGCGCCTTGACCTCCTCTTTCCAGTGACACCCCATTTGACCCCTGTCACAAAGACACCAAACCATAGGGGTTGAACATCTATTTCCACAGTTTTCCCAACTTAAAAGTTACAAAACGGTCACTTCGCGAACAACACATCAAAATTTAAATTTAATTTCAGTCTATTCTGACGTGGGAGGGGGCTGAACTCACTGAACCCATGCCGGAGAACCGGTCTCCAGTAAATAAAACTTACGTTCATTGATTTTTGTTTCTGGTCAAATTTAAAACGTAGTTTCTTCAAGTGTGTCATTCTAGAAAGACCCCATGAGATCAGAACTTCTTTGGCGACGAGGATTTGATCACTTTCATCACACACAAATTCTTCACATAAATACTTAAAATCCACAGTCTCCAGATCTGAAAAATTTAAGGGAAGTATTATAAAATAATTATTGTGTGGAACAATGTACATACTAAAAAAACTATATAGTATATTAGCTACAAAAATAAGTCAAACACTTACCATTCATATCAAAAATCGAGGGTCTACTCCGTGCGAAGTGAACTTGACTTAAATGTTCACGTAGTTCATCTCCACTGCGTACTTTATGTTCATCCTCATACTCTTCTGGAGAAATCCCAGTCATGAAACCATTCAAGATCTTCATCAGTTTGAGTACATCATCCTCCCAGCAACTCTCAAAACTAACCGCATGGTAGAAGTGTTTTAAGCGTGGAAGACATGAAGGGATTTGATGTATGCTTCCAATGTGTCCATTTAAATGTAATTCCGTAATGCATGGGAAGAATTGAGCCAAACCTGGAGAGATTTTCAGACCTCGGATATTTTCCAACGAGAATGAGGCATTTGGTGACACAGGGTAATTGACTGGGAAATCTTCATCTCCTCCAGCACCTTCAAACTCAACAATGTCAGCGTTAGCGTCATATTCCACTTCGTCATAGATGTCCAGATCTGGAAAATTTTCCAGGTTCTGTAAAAAAAGAGAAAAATATCTTGAAAGGAAGACAATGTAAAAATAAAATACATACTAATCGGGTACCTATATTTAATATTTGAATGTTTTATCCTTTTATCTGTTTGTCTCACCCGTAGTTTAGGAAACAACTTTGCTAAAGTTGAAATTTCAAATGGGAAATCAGTCCTGCTAGCATCAACTCTCCCAACGATAAAAGTGACCAAGTTCGGCATACTAGGAAAATGATCCAACAATACATCTGTAGGAATATTTCGATAAATATGAGGACCAATAGTCCGTTCAGTAATCAAGTCCAATTTAAGATATTCCAAAGTACTGGCTTGAGACTTCAAGAATTCCAATAATAAAGGCGCAAATTCCAATAGTTCTGGCAGTTCTGGGTCATTATCAAAGTACACATGTACCGTCACACATAATCCCTCCAAGTGTAAAATTTTCAGTCGCATCTTAGCGGAAATCAATAAACGTAATTGTGGAACACTCACTCGTGATTTGAGACACAATGAGGTCAATTTCGAATATGAACTTGTTTGGATCAAAGCTTCCAAAATTCTTGAACCAAATAGCCTGCAACTCAAAGAGTTAAGTTTGGGCGACGCTTCAAAAATATCAATGAGGAAACCTCCACAGGGGCTGGACCTACCCCTCGTCGGTTGGAAAGTAATCTTGTCCATGATCGCCCTGATGAAACCCAACTGCTTGTAACGGTTCCCACCTTCACCAGACGCGAATGTAATGTTCTCAAGTTTTGGAAAATTTAATGTGGGCTCTTCATCTTGTTCATAAAGTACAAAGCCACCAGTGGAAGATAGTTTCCACAAGGAAAGACGTTCCAAATTCTGAGCACACACTTGCAAAACTTCCTTCAATTCTGAAATTTTATTTCCATCATAGTGCAAGACTTTTATGTTTCTTCCATTGAGAGCCAAAAATGCCTCGAATAAACTTGGGTTGAATTCCATTGAGTCGTTCAAATAAATGTTGGTACATGTTGAGTGTTCCAAACGTCCAGCCTCCATTGTGACTAGAATTTCTTTGATGTCAATCACTTTTACTTTCTTGTCTTCTTCCACACCAGCAGTAGTTCCCAATAGATCCACAATTTTAAGGAGACGGGTATTATTTCCATTTTTATTGATTTTGGGTACAATGATGTCGTTCCAAAGTTTACATACTCTCCGAAATTTGAACAGACAAGACAATGGCAGAGAGTCAAATATTTTGTCCAAAATCTTGCAAACAAATGAGCAAAGAAAATAATTAAAATTCAAATACTTTCATTGATTATGACCAGTCAGACTTTCCCCTCACTGTAATCATTCTATCATTCTCATTCTAATTCTGGGTTGCGTTGCGCCCGGTCGTCTCAACCTCGTCGGCAACATTTATGGATTACCGAGCTGATTTATTTATAGATAATGGAACTCTTGAGCAACGGACCAGATCTGGTCATCCGGTAAGGTCTCGTCTCAAATATTTTAAACCCCATTATTGTAGTTGTTAGTAAAAGGAAAAAAAACATATTTTACGTACATTTGGAATGAGGAGTGGATTTGTTCCTCCCTGGAACTGAACTTCATTCTATACACAAAATTATTATATTATATCGGACATAGCATAATATTGTTGTCAATTGTGAATTAATATAAAAAAAACTAAATTATAAGAGTACCAACACCAACTAAACTAAAACGTACCGTTACCGTTACTGGTAAAACTGCCTCAACCCTCCAGTCATCTTCCTCATCACTGCTCATCATTTCCACTAGTTTTTCGGTGGGACACAGGGACAGTGACCACTGAATTATTGGAACAGAAATTACGAAAAATAATGGATGTTTAATTTTCCTCTCTGACTGACTGGACTGACTGTGTTTGAATTTGATCGAGTTGCCCGCAAAAACACAGTCCCAAATAAACCGCGATGCGATGCGATGGAATGAGATAAATGGGGTAAGTTGAGATGAAGAATCAAGGATAAAGAATTAACCTAGTTCCAAATTCCAAGTCCAATTATTGATGCTTGTGGGATTGGAAATCGATGGAATGGAAATGGAACTAACAATAAGTGTTACTGAAAAGTGTAAAAAGCAGGTAACTCGGTAACTGTAGATACTTGTAATATAATATATAGAATAACATGGATCTTTCCTTACAGAGGTTCTAACCGGCTATCACTTCACAATTAAATTGAGTGCTCAAATTCTTTACCGGATTTTAGAATTCTTATTCCTTTCCTTTCGTCAGATTGTTTTTGGCCATATCATTTTAATTGTAATACTCTAATTTATCTATTTGTTTTGTTTATGTTCGTAAACATGAAGCTTGTCTATGGAATTTGTACACAATGCGTGTACTTCCTTGCATGTATACATGGCATGTTCAATGAACTTTTGTCAACGCAATCTCTAAATTTTTAAAGGCAATAGGCAAATTGATAATGAGCCATTCGTAATTCACAACAGTGGGTTTTCTGATTCAAATGAATTTTTATTTTTATTAAACTAAATTCCATAAACTGTACAAACTGGTTTTCATTACCAACTACCATCCCATTAATTATATACTTTGTAACACGATTACAAACAAAAAATCCCTTCACATATAAATTATATGTGAAGGGATTTTTTGTTATATTTAAATTAACTAACGTATTTCCATGTACAAATAGAACTGTTAAATATTATGAAAACCTGAAAACGAATAACCATATATTATTTATGTCGAAGTGTTGTATATGTATATGAATTGTAAACTAGGAAATAAATGTTGGTACATAAAATTTAAATCTAAATCTACATTAATGTCATTCTAATATTTGGGCGGTTGGTTCATTTGTACGGGATACGGGTATGCGTTCGGTACCGGTATGTCAAATAATTAAGTTTGGTTTTGATATTTTTGGTTTGCCTCAGGCCGTCCCAAACCTCACGCCGGCACTGCATATAATTTCTGAAATATGTTAAATCGCCAGGTCCTAACTCCACGACCGAGTACGGAGTAGCTAGTACCCGCTCAGATATAAGATATTTATTCCACTCTTCTTTAGTTTTGAGTTTTTCTAGCCCCGGAACTTGAACTTTTGGAATACCTAACGAACACCCACCTCGATCCTATAAATATATGTTTTCTCCTTTCAAAATATGTTTGGATTGGAAGCTGAAGTGTGATTGATTTATAATTTGTGATTTTGAATTGTAATTGTAGTGAAAAATGAATGCTAATAAATCTTAATCTTAAGGCCTTGGTTAAAAAGTGTAGGCCCCGCTCCACCTTAACACTGCGGTTAACAAAGTATGTGTCTTATTTTATTCAGTACACTAGTACCAAACATCTGGATCTTCACGAAAGAACTTGTATTGACCCCATTCTGTAGTATGGTGTTGGAGATTTAACTCAAAATTCCAGTTCTTTTCAACATGAATTTCCTCAGGCCACCCATAATCCTCGTAACCGTTAGAATCAGTCTCCATATTGTTTCTATTTTCAAATGCCTTGAGTAACGTACGACATGAGTCCGGAAGCCTCTGAAATGAAAAAGGACACTAATTACAAAATACAAATCCGGGTTTCATTTATTCATTCTTCTACCAATTTCTAATTAAGGGTTTATACGGAGTACGGTAGAAAAGACGGGGTTTATATTCGAACTCAAATTACTGCTCGGGACTGCCGACCGGTTTCTAATAGCTTTCTAATATTTACGGTAGTAATTCACACACAGCAGCAGTGTCATCAACACTGCACTGCACTGCCCAAGCAGATTTCAGGAAATGTATTTGACTCAACAACTTACGTTCCCTGAGTCCACTTTTTCCTCAAATTTGAAACGTAGTTTCTTCAAATGCAGCATTCTGGAAAGACCCCATGAGATTAGAACTTCTATCGCAGGGAGAATTCCTCTGTCTAACTGACACAAGCTCATAAATTCATGACATGTGAACTTCAAATCTAAAGTCTCCAGATCTGAAAGATTCAACGAAACAAAATTATGAGACCATTAACATTTGGGCGTAATAGGATATGATATAACAAATGAAATACTCACCATTCAAATTAAAAATTGAGGATCTAGTCCTTGCGAATTGAACTTTACTTAAATGCCCATATTCAAGTTCATGAGTCCTCTGATACTCTACAGGGGAAATCCCAGTCATGAAACCACTCAACAGCCGAATGAATGTGGGTATTTCATCATAATCCTTGTAATTCTCAAGATCCACTCCATGGTAGAAATGTTTTAAACGAGGAAGACAGAATGGGATTTTATGTAGGCTTCCAATGTGCCCATCTAAATGTAATTCTGTGATCAACGGGAAGAATGCACCCAAATCTGGAGAGATTTCTACGCCTCGGATATTTTTCAATAATACGGAGAGATTCGGAAGTATGGGGTAATTGGTTGGGAAATCTTCACGTCCTTCTTCTACGGCTTCTTCAAGCTCAACAATGTTAGCGTAATATTCTTCATAGTTATAGATGTCTTGAGGTGGAATGTTTTCAAGGTTCTGTAATAGTAATTTAGTAATGAGCGATAAACCACAATGTTCAAGGAAGAACATGCACTGGGTGCCGTGGGTGCGTGTGTTAGCGAGATATCCCCGTCGATGAGTTATCAATCCCCGCATGGGGGGGATTGGTAACTTTCGAACGTGAACATTTTTGAAATTGAAAATTATGCAACTATCCCCCCTTTGGGATCCGTTACAAGTTGTTGCCCATGCTACTTAAATTCTGGAAAATTCATGTCAATTCCATTACGCCTTATGAATTCTGAATACATAAAATGTAGAAAATTCATAAGAATTTGAGATGCGAACTGAGAACGTCGATGAATTATATATTGAAATCAGTTATGTTTCTTTGTGTGTATAAATGTGTACACTTACCCTCAGTTTTGGAATCAACTCAGCGACAGTTTGCTTATGAAATGGAAATTCGGTCCCCTCCGCATCAACGTTGCCAACGACAAAAGTAATCAAATTCGGCATACGAGGAAAATGATTAAACAATACATCAGTGGGGATGCCTGGATGCTCACGCCGGTCTGTAAACAAGTCCAACTTAAGGTACTCCAAAGTATTTGCTTGAGATATCAAGAATTCCAATAATAAAGGAGCAAATTCCATTAGTTCTGGATCATTGGGGTCAGAATAAATCCGATTGCCAGTCTTGTCAAAGAGCCATTCATAGTGATATGAATATATTGCCACAAACAATCCTTCCAAATGTAAAATCTCATTTCAGCGGAACTCAACAATCGTAACTGTGAAACATCCACTCTTGATTTGAGAAACAAAGATGACAGTTTCGAATATGAATTTGTTTGGCTCAAAGCTTCCAAAACTTTTGAACCAAAGAGCCTGCAACTCAAGGAGTGAAATTTGGGTGATGCTTCAAAAAGATCGATCAGGAAGTCTTCGGAAGGGGTGCATATGCCACTGGTTCCAAAATAACCAATATTTTTCATTTTAACACCGCCCATACGCATGAAACGATTCCCATCTTCACCAGATGCTAATGAAATGTTCTCAAGTTTTGGAAAAAATAATTTGGGCTCTACAGCGTTTTCATAAAGTTCATTCCTGGAACCCCTGGTTGAAGCAGAGAGCTGCCACAATGACAAACATTCCAAGTGTTGAGCGCATATTCTTAATATTCTCCTCAATGCTGAAATTTGATCTCCATCATAGTGCAAGACTTTTATATTTTTCCCATTGAGAGCTAGAAATTTTCTCGAGTACATCTGGATTGAATTCTAATGAGCCGTGGAAATATATGTTCGTACACGTAGAGAACTCCAAACGTCCAGCCTCAATTGTAGCTACGATTTCTTTCATGTCAATTCAGGTTCACACGCCCTCACAAAAGTCATAAAATCTTGACCTTTTTGTCAATTCAACAGAAAGTATCAAATCAAGTTACACTTTTGTCACTCTGCCTCTGGAATTTTTACATCCCAAGACAAAGTCTCAAATGTAGTGTTGAGCGTTAGCCCAAAGAGAGAATGATGAATTAGAATTAAATTCTTTCCTTCGCTACAGGGTGGATCAGAAATGGAAACAGATAGGGCAGTCTAACTATATCAGTATTTTCAGTATACAGTATACATGAGATGACACAAATAAAATAGTATTAATTGACAAAGTAATTTTATAAACCTTCCCCCCATAATTAACAATTTAAAAGTATCCTACTTTCACTTTAAGCTTATCAGATTAGGTGACCCAAAATAATTTTACATTCATCCTTCATAAGGTAGCGACGTACCACGTAAACAATATAAAAGAGTTATAGATTTTCAAAATTAGAGTCCCCGAAAAACTGGCGTTGTCCAGTTATTTTGATGTGACCCATACACTCTGTGTCTTATAATCCCCACGTTAAGACAATCAATTTACATACTCGTACGTTTAAATGCTTTGGAATTAACGCTAATAGACAAAAGAAAATCACAACGACAACGGTCCTTAGAATGTGTCTACAGGTTACTTGGGTGGTCAAATACTAGTAGTTATGGGCCACCCTGTACGACCACGCCATGGGAATGTGTAAAATCCACCCCATTGAGAACGCGGTAAAATGAGTCAATTTTGAATTCTCCGGAATTCCGAGTCATCGGAATCGCTATTCAATTTCAATTTCAATTTAAAAATTGATTGATTGATTTCATTTCATTTATTCAATTAGTGCACAGCACTTCCTTTTTGTAAATTTGGACAAAATCTAGTCGTGCTCAGGTAGGCGGCGGACACGCGGACAACGGACAGCTTTTTATTCGTAAGTCATTCTTTGTAATTTTTAACTAAAAATTAAATAAACCAATATTTTTTTATTTCATTGAATATTTTGTTATTTTGCATTAATATCATTTCAATCATTAATTACTAACAATAGAGTTAGTTAATTTAATTAAGTATTACACGGGGGCTGTAGTCAGTAGTGTATCCTACTCCCTAATCATTTCGCCATGTCAATGGAACAATACTATAACTGTGGTTGGTTGCATTGCAGAAATGTTTCTCTATTGTATTTTTTTGCCTTACTACCTTTGGAGTACACAATAATCTCTGCGCAAAAAAATTCTGGAATTGTTTTCCCGTGCCGGTATGCCTTGTGGCGGAAAATAATAATATGTGTGTACTAATATGTGTGTAATAGTACTAACTAATGATGTATTTTTTTAATATTTAGAATTTTTGAAGTGAAGAGAAGGAGTCCAGATCATCCAGAATGGATTTCCAAAATCGTGCAGGAGGAAAGACAGGGTCGGGAGGTGTGGCATCATGGTCCGAGTCCAACAGAGACCGACGAGAGCGTCTTCGTCAATTGGCCATGGAAACCATTGACCTGAACAAAGACCCTTATTTCATGAAAAATCATTTGGGGACTTATGAGTGTAAACTGTGTTTGACTCTTCACAATAATGAGGGTTCATACTTGGCTCACACTCAAGGGAAAAAACATCAGTCTAATTTGGCTCGTCGTGCGGCCAAGGATGCAAAGGATGCTCCCACTCAGGTCAATCATTCAATGTATTTGCATATAAATTCACAATATTTAGTTTTTGACCCGAAAGAACACATTTATTGTGTTTATTTGGTAATATCGAAGTGGCATTTCTAATTTTAGGAAAGGAGACATTTTTATAAAAAATGCGATGAGTTTTTCTATAGTGTATTTAGGAACTTTATTTAAAGAGAAACTCTTATTTGCAGTCAAGCACATAAGCAATTGGCCATTTTATGGTGACTTGGTAATTTATGTGGAAGCATATAATTGTTCAATTTTGCAAAACCCTTTTTGAAAATTCAGGAAAGTGAAATATTTGACTCACTTTTCTGACATGCCAATAAAACGTAATCGAATAATTTTCAGAATAGTCTATAATAATTAGTCTTCTGGAACACTTAATCTAAATTGCAAACCTCTCTTCTGTAATTTTACTGGTACGATGAGGATGAATAGTATTACAAAACTCACTTGTTCTCTGTTGTTTCTCTGAGATGTGAGATTTTTGAATCATTTTATATTTTGAAATTGAAATTATATGCGTAGGGCTGATAATTATTATTTTGTTATTTTGTGTTGGTAGAATGGAATTAGTTAGTTGTATGTGTAATTTTTATAAAAATTAATAATAATTTATAATGTGGTAATATTATTCGAGTAGACATTTACACGCACACGGTTACATACAATTTGAAATACATACATGCGAGTACCAATAAAATTATCTTCCTGCTTTCAAATTCCCACGCCTTTAGTATTATTGTTTTTTAAAAATGCAATATAATCCAATCATATTTCTTATGTAATATCCCTAGCCGGCCACGGAGAAACCAAGAGTAGAGACGAAACGGTTTGTGAAAATCGGAAGACCCGGGTATCGAGTGACAAAGCAGCGTGACCCAGACACTCATCAACAGTCACTTTTGTTTCAAATTGACTACCCAGAGATTGCTGATGGAATTACTCCAAGACATCGATTTATGTCTGCCTATGAACAACGAGTGGAACCACCGGACAGGAAGTGGCAATACATTCTCTTTGCAGCCGAGCCCTACGAAACGATCGCATTCAAAGTTCCAAGTCGTGAAGTTGACAAGGTGAGGAAATTAATTTAATTCAATCGGTTCAGTAGCAAAGTACTCCAAATTCACTTTACCACTAAAAGGTATGGAGAGGGAGAACCGTCTCATACCCCATTTACATTTTGAAAAATATTTCGATTTTTTTTTTGGAATTTTTGGAATTTTATTTTGAAATTTTTCAGACAATTTTGCAATTTCCAAAAATTTGCTCCCCCAAAAATCCTTAACAAGTTTGGGGGGTTCGGGGGGCGCCCCCCTTATTAATCATTGCTCAAACTTTATTTTTTGAAAATTTCTCTGAAATTCTGGATTTTCGTTTTTTTCGAGATGTTGAGCGTTTTTTGAAAAAAAAAATTCTGAAATTTTTTTTTGATTTTTTCTTGAAATTGTTCAGACAATTTTGCAATTTGCTATTTGCTCCCCCCCAAAATCCTTAACAATTTTGGGGGGTCCTGGGGGCGCCCCCGCGCCGCCTTGTTAATCATTGCCCAAAATTTATTTTTTAACAATTTTTCTGAAATTCTGGATTTTCGTTTTTTTCGATATGTTGGGCGTTTTTTGAGAATTTTTTTTTTATTTTTTTTTAAATTTGTTTTGATATTTTTCAGACAATTTTGCAATTTGCTATTTGCTCCCCCCAAAATCCTTAACAATTTTGGGGGGTGCAAAATTCATTGACCAAAATTTCTCTTTTGACAATTTTTCTGAAATTCTGGATTTACGTTTTTTTCGAAATGTTGAGCGCTTTTTGAAAAAAAAAATGAAATTTTTTTTTGAAATTTTCTTTGAAATTCTGGATTTTGGCAATTTCAGTTTTTTTGGACGATTTTGGGATTTTGGGATTTCTGTCCACTTATTTTAAATTTGCCCCTCCCTCGCTGAACAATCTTGGGGGTCCGGGGGTCTCCACCGCGTGCTCCCTCTACTCACTCCACGCCCCGGTGAAGTCATGCATAGCGCCGTAGGCGCAACCGCGCGGAAGTTGTTGGCGCGGTGGCAGTGGCGATTCTAGGATTTTTTTGAGGGGGGGCCAAACTAAAATTCACATCTGACGCTGGTTAAATATGGGCTCATAAAAACAGTACTACTAAAATTTCTTAACATTAATAGATAGACTCCCCATCTAAACCACTTTGTATCGAAGAACTCAACTATAAAATTGAAATATTCGGCCCGGAGGGCCGAGAATGTTTCATTTTAATACAGAATTTTATGTCATTTTATAGTCTGCTCAAAGTTTTTCATTTTTAATTTCCCGTAAAAATCGAGGGGGGGCCATGGCCCCCTTGGCCCATTCCCTGG
>JAQIXO010000161.1:0-31403 GCA_034700305.1 Protaphorura armata
AGAGTAAGAATAGTACACAGACAAAATTTTCAATTAGACTCTATTTACATAACGTACCACACAAGAGCCTTAATTAATTAACATCTCATTGCCCCCTATATGATAATGTGTATTTTGCGCCTCCTTGGGTATACCTTATACGGAAATTACTTTACACTCCTCGAGAATTGAGGGTGAATGAAAAGTAGGACATCTGAAAAACTTTTGGAGTAGCGTAAAAGTTTATCAGGTAACGGAAATGTAGGTGAAGATCAAACATTAAAAATGCAGGATTCTTTAACGAAAGCGAATCGGACGACGGAATTTACGAGAAAATAATTTTGATCGTTAAGAATGAACGCAAATTTTTTTTTAACGACATTTCCATTGTTCGTGTAATGCGAACATTAATTAAAACGTTGAGATCTGAAACTATCCTATCTAATTTGTATCGCAAATTTGAAGTTATTCGATCAGGTTGGAAATTGTACCGTCGTGTAGATTTCATTTACATTCTGGAAAGAATGTTTATGAAACACCTTATCGCGTTACCCGACCTACCTTTAATGGAGGACGACATAGTAAGTGAGTAAAAAACCTTGTCCTGAAAATTTGCGTTGCTGAAAAAAAACTGTAATTGCTTAAAACTTTGTAGAAATGGCAAAAACATTTCTAACGGGTTAGTTCTATAAAAATTAATAACGCGTAAATAACTGAAAAAATTGAAGATTATAAAATTCGGATCGGACCGGGCTTAGGACATAACGGGGTGGCCCGAAATAATATTCGAGTAAATGTACAGTTTACACTATTAATACTCGGCACGTCCCTATTTCGATCGTCTCTTGCCAAAAATAAGTTTAAAATTTTCCGACCGGATCGGGCCGGGCCGAAAAAAAGGTAAAAATTTTCGGTCCGGATCGGGCCGGGCTTCAAAATTTTCGGGCCCGTTCACACCTATGAAAAACGTATGAAAAACCAAAAGTGTGGAATGGAATCCACTCTGAAAAACCAAAGAAGTTTATGGAAAGCCAAAAGTGTGGAAGGAAAACGAGTTTAAAAATTAAAAAATAATTTCTTAATGAAAACGCCGAAAATCTTCCAGAAAACGAAACTTCAAAAAATCCTCTTACTTATGTTAGGAAAGAAAGATCACCCATCACCTGGGTGAATTAATTGAATTCGAATTAAACGGTTGTCCGTACAAAATGTACGATTTTATAATTGTCAACACTAAGTAAATTAAATTAGAACAAAAGTGATTTTGTAATATTATTTCGATTCGTTGTTTGAAATTCCAAGTTCTACCATTACGTATAATGGCACGGACGGCTTTCTTTCCAAGTCAAAAACAATTTCAACAACTCGTCCGACTGAAATATTTACTAGTGCGGCCTTTTCCAGACTCTCTGCGTTAACATGAACTTGCAATGTACATGGTGTCTGTATATTGGTGAGAACAGTCAGGTTTATCAATTGAGTCGATTTTCTAAATTAGACCTGTCAAACTCTGTATACAGAGTGGCCCATAATATCTGCACTACTTTGATCCTACCGGTGGAATGCCTTGTGCCACTTACTCCACACAAGGCTCATTAGAAAGCCACTGCGATTATGAGTAAGGGACAACCATTGCCTCAGGAGCCCTCCATACCTCGTATTATAGGTTTTCAGTTTTTAAAATACCAAATACTTAGATTTCGGGTTATGTTCCTGTTGAGGATTTGAAGTTAATTTGTAGAGGGAAAGATTTATTGGATGACACTTCTATTGAAGTCATACTTAAGCAATTAATCATTGTCATCCGACCTAACACGTGTTATACTGAACCATCGTCTGATGCAGGTTATTCATGATTCGGTTCTATATTTACGGAATAAGATTCTATTCTATTCAAATTTGTAGATTCGGACGGTCCACAAATATTATTATTTATATAAATACAATATAAACACTCAGAATGTCATAGGTCAAGGAAGAGTCCGGATCGGAAATCCTATCAAAGAAATCTCGGAAAACGGTTATTGGATCAGGGGTTGAAATATCATTTGGTAGTCTCTCTGAACAGCCCCAATAATGACCTCAATTACCATTTCACTAGCATTTCCATTCATCCCTGTAGGGTAAAAATTAGGCCTTCCAAACAGAAATCAACAATAATGGAAATCCTCCCACTGAAGAAATGACCATTCCTGCTCCTACCTGTGGTCTTGCCGTTGCTGAGCCAGCACCATACGAACAGATGGAGAAAGACGACGGAATTTCAATACTTGGAATATTGCAAACAGAAGCTGATTCGACAGCTGATGCTAACAATGAGATTGGAGGAAATGAGGAAATGGATGTTTTGATTGCTCCATATGTAAAGGATTATGCCATTATGCCGTTTATTCCAAAGTTCACTGGACCAGTCATGAATGACGGCGCGAGTCTTCCAAATGACCCAGTTCCAGGACCGTCAGTTCCAACAGCGTGTCCTAGAAGTCCCCCATTAAACGGCTCCGGTTACTATGATTTAATATTTCTTCATAATACATGCCACACTTATTTTACCGTGTCCAATGTTCTTTCGATTTCTTTTTCTTCACACCAATGCGACACCCTCCAGAAAATTTCCACGATGCAACGAAAACCGAATTCCTCGTCGGTTAGACTTTTAAATCGCAAACGAAACCATCTTACATTCATCAATTTGTGTCTACTGTTCCAGGTTTTCTCAGATAGGTCAAACCAATCATCACATGGGAATGACGTATGGGATGGAATCACGTATGGTGTCGACCTCTTGTATTATATCTATTATCCTATGCCGTTTACACCAAAACATCATAAACTCCTACGACTGAAGAACGTCGTCAGTTTCCCGCGTCATGAATTTTTATATATATATTTATTTTTTATTATATATTTATTTATAAATATATTATAATTTATTATATAAATTTTCTTCTAAACTTGTACGACTTTTATTTTTTTAAAAAAAAACTTCTAAAGTAAAAAATTTCAAATCTTACTGGGGAGTGTTCTAAGTTCATATGCGAATATGTATATTCGCAATGACTTACATAACATTACAAGTAGTTAAGTTAATTCAATTAGGAGTGAAAGTAGTAAACGTATAGTTTAGCATTAAGCAGAAAAACTCGACAAGGACAACGTTATTCTATTTAAGCTGTAAGTTCCTAAGCAAAATAGACATACTTTCTCATAGAGGAGTACGTATGCATTGGAATCTAGCGCTTCAACGTGAACGCCGTCTATTCCTGATTGAACTGGTGAATCGTCAAACAACAAGATATTTCCACCCCAATTCCACACATGACCTGTATAATGTCCACTTCCCCTTTCTTCTCCCATATGAATAATAGCGCCAACGAGATTATAAACCTGACAACTCCGGAACGGAACGACGTACGAAATTACCACACTATCTTGTCCGCAAAAAAAGCACGGAGGAAAAGAACCAAAACTGGCAATCCCGTGAAATATTCGTCCGCCAATCTGTGTGTTGCAGTGTCTGCGCATAATGATTCTTGCACATCAATCAGCAGACTTTTGAACAAGTACCCCAAGTGTTAGAAATATCAAGGTTCGGTCTCCCTGCGTACCCAAAAATTGTTTTCTAGTATTTCTGGGCAACCGGAGTTGTTGTAACCGCCGCAATCTTCCTCCCAGGGAATATGCGGCTAATTGGAAGAATCCTTGTTCGAAGCCACCATGATGAAATTCTGTCAAGAAAAGACAAGTGTGAGGAGTTCGTCCATTTTTGTATGTCCAATGTGCAAGCTTGAATTGGTCCTGCGCATTTTCGGCCATGATGGCTTTTATTAGTTGATTTATTAGTTAATGGTGCGTCGTGAATGAAATACAGAAAAGAGTTTCTTCCTTTTATATATATTTATATATAAATGATGTGACATATTTTGTTAAATTCATGTGGACAATTCTGGAGAGCACAGGGTGATGTGATTTTTGTTAGAGATTTATTCTAAATTTTGTGTTTGACAAAATGTGAACTGGGTTTTATATTTATTTTGTGAGCAATTTTGACAGAATAATTTTGGACAAAGCACAATACACAATTTTGGGTGACTCTAAGAGTGCACATGAATTATGCGAGTATTTGTGTGACTCCCCTTAACTCCGGGACAATTTTTGTAAGAAACTCGGATGGAACTTGTAATTATTTGGATGACGTGTGGAATTTAATTGGACAATTGACTGGCGAATGTGCATGATTATTTGTGTGATCTGACTGGACAATAACACACACCGCATCGATTCAAACAAAAACTCAATTCAGCTCACGACTGAATTTAATGAGACTACAAATATAAGTGTGACCAGAAACTGAAAACTTATGCACACTCGAATTTTATACAAAAAGAACATAACTTTAAAAAACTTATAAGCCTGTGACTGTGACATTCTCAGATCATTTACGTGTGGTTTGAAGGGAACATTTTTAACACAATAGATCATATGGCAATATTTAGGTACATTAAATACAACTGCGAACTTCTTGCCGGAATTGAACTCACGAGTGAGCCGACAAAATTTTCGGGTGACCCTGAACTTAAAGGAGAAATCAGCTCATAAATGGTACGATATTTATACCAAGTGACTTGGATAATTTTTAAATGTGACAATTTACTCTGACAAAACACAAACTCTTTCAAAACTCAACTCACGCGAGCTGATAAAAGATTGTGTAAAATATTGATTGTGAATCAGTGTTGACAAAGTGAAACAAAATTTTGTGAAGTGGACGATATGGACATAAATTCTATTACAGGGCTGGAGCCCTCATGTTAACACCTGTCCGTGGCAACGAGGTTTGGTAAATTGATTAACTTTATTGATTTGGTAATGAATTAACCCTTAAACACTGTTGAGCTATTTGGGCTAGAAACCATACATGTATGGATATCTGAGAATAGTCGGCCACTAGACTTATATCACAAATGCATTATACCACACATGCATACACAGTGAATTCAGTCAGTAAAATGTTGGAACAAATGAACTTGGAAGCGTTTGGCTAGAACATTATGGCACGCATCAATTTTATGCCAGTCATTTTTTCTCAGTGAGTCGGATAGTAGACCTGTATTGAGCCATTAGATCTGACTTTAGTCCGTAGAATCAAGGTCTCAGGTGCATAATTCCGACCTGACACGACCCCACCAGAATTGATCTTCTCCCAATCCAAGAACTCACACCAACAGAAATTCCGAACCCAAAACCTAACAGCCCAGACAAAACAGATGGAACATGAATTCAAATCTCAGTCCCAGTAACTCAAGAAAACTTTCTGCCGGTTTTGGCTAATCAATTTTCTCTGAAAGAGAAAGCCCCTAAGAGAAAGCCCATGTCCATGTGATTTGTCTGTATTCACTCTTGGTTCCCTGGCCCCAAGCCACCAACTGACTATTATTTTGCATCATATGAGTCTGTGAGGTGACATTGAATTGATTCCTAGAACGTGAGGTAACGTGAGTGCAGTCGCACGTCCGATTCTTCTAAACCGAGATGGATAAAGTACGTGGTCTAAACACTGCACAGCTGAAGCACATTCTTAAGGACCCCCTCTTTCGGAAGCACGCGGGAGTGGTACACGTTGTGGCTGCTAACAAACTCCGGGAGTTAAAAATAGAGCGATATCCCTGTCTCATTATTTCAAATACAAGTCGTGATGTCGACGGTCCGTGGGAAAATTGGATTTGTTACATCCTTCCTACTCAATGGTAAGCATATTAATAAAAAATTTCAAAACTAAATGTATCTGCGCTATCTATTTTCTATTAACATGCTTACATGTCGTATGAATACTTTTGACAGCTACCGGAGGGCAATATCAGTTATTCAAATCTGCAAATACCTGTTGGCTTGATGATTGCTCAGAATTTTTGAAGACTTAAAGGCTATTTTACAGAATTTTGTGGAATCTCTACTATCTCTATCATCGATTAATTGGAGTTCCCTATAAGACAGTGGTCAAAATTTGGAACATGGACCCGTGTGAACGAAAAAATGTAATTTTACAAGGCCCACTTGACTGGAGCACTTGGAACTAGTAGTTGAGGATAGTTTGATTGTCTTTGACGATCAACTACAGAATGTTGTTAGCGGTGACGGGTTTAGAATGAATAAAATTGACAGTTCCAAATAAATTTGCATTGTCAAAGGATAGGCGAGGTAGCGTCTCAATGCAGTGCCCGTTGTCCAAAGCAATATTTGTACACAACATCCGGTCAAGTCGCAATTATACTCCCATGAATGGGTTCATTCCCAATAAGCGGGTTACGTAGAGGCAGTTATTTCTCCAGAACCGCAATATGCGCCGCGACCGCAGGCGCTTGGGTAAAAAATGTATGAAATAAAACAACTTAGAAGAAAAATAATTTGTAGTAATATTTTCAATTAGTATTAGTATTAAATAAAAAATTTAAAAAAAATTAAATTGAATTAAATTATATATTTATTGGTGGAAGGATCTGGGATGGTTTTGTACAAATAATTTGAGAATTATTTGGTAATCAAATATCTTTCCCCATTTTAATCAAGAGTTTCTACATTTAAGGACAGATTTTAATTTTCGGTGCTTTGTATCTGTCTAGTCGTCCGTTTTTGTTTCTCTGTTGCTCAAATAACTCCTGATCATCAAAAATGTGCTCGCCTGGAATGACCTACGTTTTTGAATTCCCTTATATTTATATTCTTCTGTTTCTTTGTCGGAATATTTCACATGTAAAATTTCGTCTGGATAAATATTTTCTGTAGCCACTACATGAATCGCTATTAACCTCAGGTAGGATTTGAATTTCTCCTTGCTCAGTGTAGTCAAAATTGTTTAATAGCCAGGTACGAAAGATTGCAAAGATCTGTGATGAATGCAGTGCTGGAGCATATGACGACATTTAAAATCATTAACTGCACCTACTATGACTAAGAGAAACAAAAAATATAAAACAGTTAAAAAAGATAAAGCGTTTAGATATGCACATACATACATACATTGTATGTACATACATACATACATTGTATGTACATACATACATACATACTCTCTATACACATGGTTTGGTAACTGGACAATTCACAGGGGTAGGTGTTGAGAGTTGAAAGAATATAGATTTGACATAAATTTTATTATTATGCTCAGCTTCATGATCGTAGTCCTTACGCACCCATGACTTATTTCAGAATCTCGGACAAAGAACAGGGGAATTGGTATCAGTGGAAACCAGATGTACGACAAGGAATAAAAAGGAACACGAAAGTTCGCTGACACCAGACACTGACAACTCTTGGAATCGGAAAAATGTCACGGGACAGCCACCACCTCCACAGTCGATACCTTTTAAATCCGCTGTAAGTAATAAGTAATAATACTGAAATCAAATTATCGTAATGTGGTATTTCTTGGTGTGGATTTAATAATGTGGATAATGGATAATGTGGATTTTGTAGTGGCCAGTACAGTGTTTTAATGAATTTCTTTTTTCACAATACTTTGTTCCAATTTTCAAAAATAGGGTTTTTGGGTTGTTTTACATATATATATCTTTATTTAGAAAAATGCAAAAATTTTGTTGTGGTTAAACTGTGTTGACATCTCTTGATTAAAATATTTCTGAGAATTTTGAACCATTGGATGAATTGAATAAAATTTCCTTGTTAACATCTGGTTACATCTATTAGATCAAAACCTTTGTGTGTCAATATTCATAAAAGCATTGCTTGGCAAGTCCTCGTTTTGTTTGAATTTATTTAGGTAAAACTAAAATCTTGTTTTCATTGATTCACAACCGCTACAGTTTAATTATAATTATTATTTGTTTTTTGTTATTGTTTATTATTGTTTGTTCCGATTCCATCTGGTTGTTATCATTTTGCGGGAACAGGTAGATAAAAGGACTCACTGATTCTCGTCAGGATAGTTAGAACGATGATAGAAGGGTGAAGGCGTCAGCGGCAGTAAGCAGAGCAATGTATTGCAACCGAACATTCATGATTGATTGCCATTGATAATTCATTCGTAAATATTTCCATAAGTTCGTCCGCACTTGTATATCTTCTAAATTTAATTTACCCTCATATTTCATCTAAACTTTCGCACTCCTGCACAATTCTGCTCATATGTCCTATCACTGGAACTTCAATAATGTTAAGTTGCGGGGCCCACCCGACATTAGTATGTATCACAATGACAACTATTTGTTGACCGAGCTGCCGAATGAATTTCTGAAAACATGATGGCATCTTATGCCCAATGACATTCCAAAATGCATTGGACAACTCAGATCGATTAGGTGGAAGCGGCTCCCCTTCATGGAATAAAATTGTCTGTTGACCAGGAATTCAGCTGTGCGACTCAATAGCGCTGTTGGATAGACTATATCGTAGTTTTATTTACATTTATCATACATGTAGGAGTATTACATACACCTACACTACGTACTACGACTTACGTATACGTATGAGTATTTCATGTAGTTACATGAAATGGTAATGTTTTAGATTTAAAACATTACTTCACCAATTCCCCCCAGAAGTGAGACAGATTTCTTAGAGTATTTAGGTCTTTTGACGATAAATATCCGGTTAGTCAATTATTAGTCATAACTGGCTAAATACGTGCCAATTGAACTAACGATACGACATTTCGGTTAACCGGAAATGCAATGTTCTGACTAAACGCCATTTATAACCACAGTCCAAGCATGTTGATTCACGTCATCATTCTTGTCACCCGAATGCTTCTCCACATTACCATCTTCTTTCATTTATTTCCATAGCAGAACTGAGTCTGAGAATCGACCATCATACAGATGGATGAGATCAGTCTACGATAATATGGAATACAGATTCAAGAAAAATCTCAAATCATTCTGCATTGTTCATCCTACTTTGTGGACAAAGGTAAATTGAGTAAGCCTGAATTATTTTTACCTTTTATTATTCGTCGAAAATGTGTTTAGTCCTGCAAGGGACAAACATGTGGTTCATTGTCATACGGTTAATTCATTTCGATTATCATCTACATGTCATAAAAGAAAAACCTTCCCCTTCCTAAAGATAGAACGACAAATTCCTAAGGACTGACGTATAGAAAATTCATGGAATGACTGGATTTCCCTGACAAACGGGGCAAATCCAGTCAATACCTCGAAAATTCTTAGCTTTTACTCCAACGCACGCGCAGTGGTACGTGCACAGAGCGTTCTCTTTACTATATTTTCATATATTAATATATTCAAATTTTTGCATTCGAACAAATGAGTCATAGTATATATTATTGCCAATCAGATGATTCATTTAAATTGCACTAACCAGCAGCCGTACGAGAAACAATTAATCATGGTGGGATCCGAGTCATCAGAGTATATTTTCCCCGACAAGCAGTACCGCCGGAACCGTTCCAGGCTGACACTAACCTTAATGTTCGGACGCTTACGTGCATACAACGATACCTCAATCATGTTAATATGTGTCTCCCCAACCTGACGGAGGACGAAACAACTAGACTAGGTGGCCCTAATTGCGATAGGTGCCCTTCCCCCCATCCCTTACTTAAGGCACAAAAGAGTGTGCGCGCGGAGGGTGCGAAAATGGGGGAAATTAAAAAACACAAAAAGGGACTATATTTGTCTATCGTCGAGCACGAGAAGCTTCCCCCCAAACATTGGCGTCTAACTAGCATGACGCCGCATTAGCTTGCAAGTTCTCGTACCACATCTCCAACTCGCCGTGGCGAGCACTCCACTCGTCTATTTTATCAGCCTGTTTGCTGGCATCGTTGACGTAATCGAGAATCAATATCCTGTTGCAATAGCTTTGCCATTAATTCCTGTAAAGAACAATTACATATTTAATTTCGAATTAAAGCTGATTTCTTACATCAACGCTCAACCACAAAATCGAAATCTGTTTATCTTATTGTCTGGTCGAAGTTTGGTGGGAATCGCGTCCGCCTTCACTTTCAACCAACTCATTTGTGAGAGATGCCACAGTTCTAGCAGATGACATGGGCGTCTCAGTTTAAATTTACAGAATTTTTAAATGAATTAAAATATGAAGAAACTAAACTATCTTTATTTTTGAAAATTATTACACGATTTAGATTTAGTTATAGATATGGTTTAATTTATTGTGTCAACAGAAGCAGCAAACAATCAAGCAATACAAGTCATCATGACCATTACAATTAAATAACTAATAAATCTTCTCTCCCTCAATTGCTGCTCTCCTTTCTTAGTAGTAGTTCTCTAAATTAGTGATAATTCGATTTGTACAACTTAATATTAATTGTTTTTGCCACAAGTGTATGAATGATTTTCAAAAACGAAATGTTAGAGTCAATTCCAGTTGTATTCTTATTGCATCCACAGAATTAAAAAATAAACACTACCCATTTTCAAATGTTGTTTAATGTGTAAGATCACTTAAGGTCTGAGCGCAAAAGAATGTGTCCCCAACATGACCTGGAATTTCGACCCTTTGACGTACGGTTTTGAAATAGAGGAACCTATTTTCTTGTTACTTAGCCGCTTAAGCAGTGCGCATAAACCTCCCCTTCCAATGATTACCCACGAGTTTTGAACGTTGTCAATACATTCTTGTCTTTGATTCATCTTTTATTTCCTGTAAACATTAGTCAAGTGCAATATAAGTCATTATTTTCTGGTACAAGCCATTACAATCGTGCTTTTTAATTATAGTACATTAGGTTGACCTGATATTTGGAGTGACGTGTTTACTCACACCAGCTTGCTCAGCTTGTCATGTTGTACATAATTTGTCAATGACATAAACAATAAATTAATCAATCAATCAAAATCAATCATTACACATTTGATAATAACTTCAACCAACTGCAATTAATTCTTGTGATTGACACGTATCATCCCTTCATACTCTGGTTCCCATCCTAATATATGACTATGGCGAAAATAGAGGATCTGTATACTAAGAATACAATTCATACAATTTTGGATAAACCGTTCGACCTCAGAAGTTTGGAACACCTATACTTAACTACCCGATCAGATGCTAGGGATGTAAGCCCATTTCTATAATAAGTCTCAGCAGAAAACGTATAAACACCATTGCGTTTCTCTTATGACAATACCTAGTCACTATTAATTTCCAACATTTAAAAAGTTTTGGTTTAAAACCAAATGAAGCGTAAACATTAAATTATTGACTAATACAATTTCATGATCCTTATTAAAGAGAGAGTAGACTGAAACGGAATTTTGGAGATGCAAATTCTTTAGACATGCGACTAGAGGTTGAGGATGGAATTATTGATCTCATCGGACATATTCGGGGGGCTTCATGTTACGGCGGATTAAACAACGACAAAACCCTAGAAACGAACCTTCAGGACCTTATGGGAATTGTGATCTAAAAATTGTTAATGGATTTTTATGATTGCCAATCCTTTCCTTCAGATGACAAGAAGAAAGAGAGATTCTTCAATTTTTTTGTTAATGATGATTCACTCATACGATAATTCTGCTGAATATTTCTCATCGTCACAAACCGTCCCGTCAAAACTCTACAAAGTCGACACCGCGGGAGAAAATAAACACTGTAACAAGGATCAATTTCAATCCTCGAAACAATCTATCCCAGAGACGAATGAGTGTAACCCTGATCAAATTGGCCTGGACGCACACATTAACATTGTTGAGCTAACTGCGGACGCCGTGACTGATGATGGCTACTCGGGTGCCGGAAATGATGAGGCTGTTGGGTTGGGAACCGCTAAATACATTCCTCTTATTCACGGACCAGTTCTGGCTCCACCGAAACCACTCCCCTCCCACGGCGTGGGTGAAGTCGACAGTTCATGGGACGAGAATATTCCTACCACAACTAAGAATAAGAGAAAAGGACCCGCTCCAAAAAAGTCAACTACTCGAGCACATCCATTACTTCTTTGCCCGACGTGTGGTGCGTGTTATGAGTGTTATGAGGGGAAACTGTAGCGCCAATACAGTTTATTTGTACAGCGCTAATTTGTTTCTAGAATTAAAGTAGATAATTTCTCTCTTTCAGGCCACTCATGCTCCATGAGGAAATATGCAAACAAGGAAGACTTTCCATTTCCATGCCCTCATTGTCCAGATAAATATCCCCGTTCCGATCAACTTAATATTCAGGTGAAAAAATACCACTCCGCCGACTCAATTGAAGAAAACCCGGTAAGATCGCCGATCACTTTTTGTGTATTATCATCTCCTTATCCCTCTTTGTTTATCTATATTCATTTGCAATCGACACTCGACAGGCTCCCACGGATACGGTAGCATCCGGATTGATTGAGGGGAAATCGTCATAGATAGCAAAGCTTGACGTCATCAATTCATAAACAACAAGGATTAAATAAAAGGAAAAAAACGGCCATAGTCCTCGGGGATTTCTTATTTTCATATTTTTAAAATTTGACTGTTTATAATTGTAATATCTATATTTTCAAACTCAACACGTCAATTCTTCACGTTCAGGCAATCTAAGTTTAAGTTCACTATGTGACCGTTCTTGTACGATAAAACATACATCTTACCAACCCCATTGGATTTTATTGAATTATAAATAAACATGGTCTTGACGACAGTCTACCACCAAACATCCAACATAAATTGAAAGTATAGAACTGATGCAATAGTTGTTGTTTCACGCATTAGTACCTGTAGTTGAGCGAACGCCGGTCAGGTATTACCTACACATGTTGACACTGTGCCGTTATATTTGTGTCTGCAATTCCTTAACTTAATTTGAAATTCTAATTTCAGTTATCAAACCACTAAGAGAGCTCATTCGAGACGGCAAGATGGGCTACAATAAGATCCGCAACTGGAACCACAAAATCAGAAACTACAACAACAGCAACAAAATTTGGCAACAAGAAGTGCCACAACATGTGCAACAAGAACAAGAACAACAACAAGAACAACAACTTCAACAACAACATCAAAACATGTGAGATCTTGATAATTTACAAAAATTAATTTTAGGTAGAGTTGAGGGCTGACGGGTCATATTTTCGAGTATGAAATGATAACATGACAAATTGAACAAAGTCCAAAGATTTCACAAATGTTCTGATCATCAATTATATTTTATATTCAGGACGGAATTTGGTCGGATTGACCAAATCCGTCAAGCAGAGATGATGGACAAAATGAAATTGTTGTCAATTCAAAGGAATACAAAGGAGGAGGAGAAAGAACGGGAATTGACATGTCGCCGTGAAAAACAAAAATTTGATACAGAGAGATAAAACAGATGTCGGAGCGTGAAAAATTGTTCAAGCTGCAGTTAGAGTTGAGGCGGCGTCAAACTGAGGCAGCAGATAATCGCCGTCATGAAGCTGAGGAAAGAGCCTGACGGCGTCAAGCTGAGACAGAGGAAAGTCGCCGTCGTGAAGCTGGAGAGACAGCCAGATGGCGTCAATTGCAGGCAGAGGATAAAAACCAAGAAAAAAATAAGAGAAATTGCTAAACACCACAAGTTCATCTCAAAGAAGTACTTCGTGTTGAAATGAATGCTTTCCATTACTCTTCTCTGCACTCTGCAAATGTTCATGTGGATTTTATTTTATTGCAAAATTGCAATATTAACCTTGAACTCAGACGAGAATTGCTATTATTCCAAAAACATATGTATTCCGATAGTTGGTGTAATCAAATAAAGCTGTTGAATAAATAAATATGTATACGATGGGGGTAAAATTTCCAATTGTGGTATATCTATATTAATTTTTACAGGTTGTGGTAAATTATCCGGAGCACGTGCTCAAACAATTTCATTCACAATTCCAACTTCGTTCTCGTTGTGGGCAATGTTACAAACGTCATTAATTATTTTTTCCACGCAAGCATCACTTGTGCACATTTTATTTTTTTACTCACAATGCCACCACCACTTTGAATGACACTTGCCCTCGCGCTCAATTTCGTTCAGTAGTCAAATATTGAAATGTATTACGGGTTTGTTGAAGGTTTGTTGATCCCTCCTTTTCTTAGGGGCCAATGGGGCTGGCAGGGGAATGGGCTGCGATGGAGTTCACATCACATCCGCCGTTACTGCTCTGGCTGTCAAGTTGCACACGTCCACACACACAATTACACACAACAAGCACCCCAAAAGAACTCTACTATTTTACTATTGAAGGTTACACCGTTCGGAAACAGTTCAGTACAAAATATCATTATTACCATACAAATCAAACCTCACAGTGCGAAACGGCGGGTCGTTGGCTCAATTAGCTCGTGTGACACCTGCAGTGAGTCATTTTGCTCCATACAAGACGGCCACCGCCTTGGTCAAAATAGGATCATTATGTCACTTTTGGAGAAAGCAGATGGCAGTTTACTTGCAACATAGATCCAATAAATTGGTAAAGCTAGGAAACATGTTGTATTTGAACGGAATAGCTAGCATGGGTTGATTACCACAACAAAAGGAAGTGTTGACCTGTGAAAATTACTTCTTAGAAAATTCGCGAATTGGATTGGAGGATATTTTTGGCCTACAATGGGGCATAACCTCCCCAAGACATATAGACAATTCAGGGACAAGAATAGTGCTCGGGCGGACATAATTACTTTGCCAGTAATTGACTCCAATCCAATATTGAAATTACTCCAACCACTTGTTCGTGAATTTGAACACTTACAAAGATTTGCAAATAATCTATCGGCCAGTCTGGGGAATAACTACACCATATCGGTGCAAAGATCGGTCTTCAATGAGTGGATGACAGCTCAGTTTTATCATTGTTTCAATTACAGACCCCACGAGTTTTATCGTCAGTTAAATCTTGTTGATGAAATGTTTAATCTAAATACAATAAATTACATGTCTTCCACAATTAATAAAAACACAGAATGGTAATAGTCAATATAAAATTGTTACAATGGAAAAAATAATAAAAGTGTGAAGTCTTAAAACACATGCATGTTTTATTTCCAATCTTTATTCGGGCATTGTAACAACGGCATCCGTACTATTACAAATACTACAAATAAATTTCTCTGGAGTCATTATTATAATGTCATTAAGCATAGCGGCTACGATGAATTCTTTCTACGGTACAAGTGTGCAACCACATAGTGAAATTTAGGACTACTCTCGACTAAATGGCATAAAATTCAATTTAAATTATGGGAACCGAGGGAACGTGATGGATATGGTTACTACCATATTTCACTAGTTCATATATTTCAAGAAAGGTAGCATCCGGAGTTGTCTGAGATATTATATTTGTGATTTTACTCGAATTAATATTTTGTAAATGTATTTCTTTTTGTGCATTTCTATTTTCTGAATTACTTTTCCCGATTATAAATAAGTTTTTGTATTATTGATATGATATGATATAATTTAAAATGGATTATTGATTATGGTGATTTCTGATTTAATGTATTGTGAATGTCCGGCTTGTTCATTTAAGTTGAATAAATTTCTATTTACCAATATTACTAATTACTCCATTGAACACATAATATCCACAATGAACACATAATTTAAGATTGTTAGTATGAAAACACATTATTTGCCTTACAGGTGCATAGTATTACAGTTTAACCATCTGCATGAGTCGCAAATCCGAAGAGAAACTCGAATAGTTTTCGGTTGTTATTTATTATCTTTATTCCAAAATAATATTCTTGGTTCGTCCCTTTTCTCCAGTTCATCTTCATCGGGCTGCTGACTGACTTCCGGAGTGCGATGGTGATTTATATACAAATTGGAATATTACTGCCAGAGTTTGAATCTGTCATTTCGATGTCTGGTTCGTACTCGGAACTGCTTGGTGGGATTTCTACCCCTGCAGATAACGGGGGAGACTCTGGGTCGTATGGTGGCGGAGTACTTGTTATTGTGTTTTCTCAATTTGCAAGTGTAAAGCAGCTAAGACTGATTTGTTAGTTAGTGAGACTTGTAAAAAATAACAAGGACACTAGTCTCCTTTTTAGAGGTCCTGTGAACAAAGGTATAATTTTAATTGTAAGAGTAGGTAGCTGGGCGACAGTTGGACTCAGCCCCCCCTTAGGGTCAGCGCACAGGTCCCGGTGTGATGAGGTGTCGGGGGCCCTTGGGAAGTATATTTCCCACGAACCATGCACTATATCCAAGGTTTTTTGGGTATATACACGCGATTCGGCGTAAAATCCGCACGAACTTGCGATAGAATGCGCCTTTTCGCACAAAACGCGAGATTTTGCGCGAAAAACATAAAATGTGTGCATTTTTTTTTGTGAAAAGTGTAAAAAGTTTTGAAATATTTGTAATTGTAAAAGAAAAAGTTTGTGAAAAATAAATATTTGCGTTGAAATTGTTGAAAAACTTTTGTAAAACTTGTAAAAACTTTTGTAAAACTAGTAAAAACTTTTGATAAAGTTGTAAAATATTTTGCAAAATTTGTAATTGCGCAAGAAAAAATGTACTTGCACCAGAAATATGTAAATGTTTTTAGCAAAAGTACACAAAAATATTTTTATAAACGAAAAAAATATTCGTGTCGTGACACAATTTTGTAAAATATTTTACTAGAAATGCAAAGCTAAGTTGAAAAAAGTACTGAAAATTTGGTAAATGAAATAAAAAAAGTTTAAGATCGTGTTGTAAATGATTTAAAAAAGATGTGAAGACTTACAAGCTAAGCGCAAATGAAGAAATATAAGCATTGAGGCAGGCGGGAGAATATTTTCGAAGACCGTCCTCCTTGAGATTTTCTGCTCGAATGAGAAACATTTTGTGTACTCGGAGTATATATACTCTAGTTGTGTGATGGCTACGGTCGGTGGGAGGGAACGCGTACAGACTTTGATTGACGTATGTCAATAAAATATAGTAATAACATTTGTATCAAATAATAATATTTATTGTATATATATCTTTAATTGTTTTAAAAAGTATGGTAAAAAATGTGCGCGCATGTGTATATTATGTGTACAATGCATAAAATCATGAGAAAAGTTAAAAAAATAAGTTCCGATGCCACATCGAAAATCACGCC
Organism: Protaphorura armata; assembly: GCA_034700305.1. Lineage (NCBI taxonomy): Eukaryota > Metazoa > Arthropoda > Collembola > Poduromorpha > Onychiuridae > Protaphorura > Protaphorura armata. The sequence goes on from JAQIXO010000161.1 coordinate 17,018, forward strand.
AAAATATCGACTTGATTTCGAATGAATTTCAAAAAAGACTGCACACAAAATATTGGGTGCTGCACAAAAAGCAATTTGGGACGGCTGTGTGGGGTGCCGATTGAAAATACTTAAATGCGCGCTTGCTATCGAGGACGCGGACACGTCGAAATATCATTTTTGGACATTCAAAAATTTCGAACAAATTTTGCGGTGCGAAGCGCGCGGATGTGCACACATAATAAAAATATGAGTGTAAAATTCAAAAAATATTTTTTATGCACGTATTAGCATGTGATTTTTGAGCTTTGGTAAAGTGTTTTGGTTTGGGGGGGGGGGGGTTGTGGGGTGGTTGGGGGTTATAATCAATGTCAATGTTATAATCTCAACGTAATTACTACATATTGGTGTTCACTCTAACTTGGTATGCAAAAGGTACGCTCTCGCCCGTACTGCCACACAACTCCAATTCTAAACCTATGTACAGCGTAATGTACAGAATATTTACACACAAACTAAAGAAAATGTGTGCGCTTGTTATTATTCACAATGCTAAATCTGTACACTTGTTCATATGCACGAAAATAAAATGTACACAATGAAACGTAAGAGAAAGAAACAAGGAAAGGCGTTGCACTTGTTGTCATTCAGAACCTAAAATCTTTACACTTGTTATGTATGCAGAAATAAAACTTGACGCTTGTTGTCATTCAAGCTCAAAAATGCGACGCTACTTTTGACGCTACTTCTAACTTTACTTTACCCCAGAAAAAATGGCCGTGACTCGTATTAACGATTTCCTAGACAAATTTTAAACAAAGAAAATTTCTCCTAAATCACTTCACAATTTCTCAAAAATCTACCCTACTATTTCAAATATTTAATTTGATGTACCAAGGTTGAAAACTTACGCTTCTGCCATTTTTCGAACGTGTAAAAGAAAATATCCTATCCTGTTCCAAAAAGATTTCCGCAAATTCTTCCATGGTATGAATATAGTCTAAACTGACCATTCGTTAATTAAAAAACCAATTTGTCTCTAAAGAAAAGAATCAATAAATAATAAATATACCGATGATCCAAGGGAACGGCGGCTTGCAGAGGACCTCGCGCAATGGTCAGCTTAGGACAAACCTGGCAAATGTAAGAAAGTAAGTATTGCTTTTTAACAAGAAAAAATCAGACGCAATAAATTTAAACAACAAAACACGATAAAAATTCAAATTACTACATTTCCAATCTTTCGGGAGAAAACACGTTATTACATTAGTATGATCAGTTTGAGTGGAGATAATAGTCGCCGCAAGAGCGACGGTTAGTTTTCTCTGCTTGTGTAGTTTTTTCAATTCAGCAATGGTAGGTTGGCAGGGCTTAGGAGTTATGGAAGGCTGAGAAAAAAATTTCCCGATCACATCGTCAGGTGGTCCAGGAAAGTCAAATTCAAGGGGAGCAGTGATATTCATGTTGAAGAAATTGGTCAAAATCTGCCTCAGTGGCAAACTGGAAATGAAGAAAGTAAAAATTGAAATACATCTTACGTTAAAAATTGGCTGCACTCCTGTGAGGGAAAGTAGAAAGTAGAGAAAGTAAGCAATACAAACGAGCTCTATTTTTTTTCAATGATGTGAAGCTCCACACAAAATCCTGGACTAAAAATGCATACCGACATCATCTCCATCATATATGTAAGCCAGTTTGTTTGTTTGTTTGTTTTTTGTTTTGTGTCCGATGACCAGCGTTCATACATACAAGTATGTTTATTTGATCGTCTTATTAGTCCTGGACGAAAGGAAGAAAAATATATGCGATTGCAAACAAATCCCAGTAATCTAGCACAGCAGTAAGCCATGCAGACTTTGCTTATTGATGCGTGTCTGGGATTTAATCTCCTAACCGACTAATACTATCGCCTCCCAAAACCTCCCAACCTCGCAGCCGATGTAATACCGAACCGGGTTGGCCAGCGAGTTGGCGAATATTGTACCAGGGACATCATGACATTTTATCCATACATTTCTCCTCAAAATAATTTCTCGAAAATATTTTTGTAAAAAATTAATATGAAATTTTTGGCGGGAATTTTAAATATTTGAATTTTGGCGGGAATTTTGAATATTTGAATGATGGCGGGAATTTTGAAATTTTGAACTTTGGTGGAAATTTTAAATATTTGAATTTTGGCGGGATTCATTGGTGTTCGCCATCTGCGTGCATTCCACTGCAGTTTGAAATAGGAGTGGCGGCACTGAATCAGGAAATTGAAAAATGCGAAACTGAATGATTGAACCGAAACAAATAATTCCCAGAAATAGTTCACGTCTCTCGAAATCTACATTGTACAGCTGCATAAAATCAAATTTAAATATTTTAGTGAATTATTATGAATATATTATTCCTTAAGAAGAATACACATCTTCGCTATTCAAAATGCACTACGCAGGTGAGAAATGGGTTTGTTTTTTACTGATTTGTATTTGCTACTATTGTACTTTTTTTTACACCTACAACAATACAAGCCTCACAAGTACAATTACAGTCACGCAAAAAGTATTTGCCGAAATACGAATAAAGACAAATTAATAAAGTATTAAAAATCCGATTTGGGTTTTTAAACAAACAAAAGAAATGCAATTCGCACAACGTATCCTTCTTAACGTATCATTAACATTACTTGGTTTTTGCTCCAAATCTTATTTCTGAACGTTTCGATATTTATTAACGTACGGAAGTAAAAAATATTCTGATATCCTTCTTATTTGTGGATTTTTTCAATTTATTTCCCTAGGGTTCACGCCCAAGCCTACTATTCAATTGAGTAAGAATAAAGGTTTGTCCTATGATTCATGGTTTTGAGCTAGAACGCATATTGTTTTTATTAGTTTTTACCAGAGAGAAAAAAAATTGTGTTTGTTTTCTTTAACTCTACACCCTTTGAAACGAATGACTGGGTTCGGGAAAGTTGCATAACACGCTTAATATTAAATTGTTTTTTGATTAGTCCATTCAATCTCCACGGTTAATCACAAGTTGGCTTTGTTTCTGCAAGATGACAAAATAGCTCGGAACAATTTCAAATGCAGTCAACTTTACAAAGCCCCTAGTGTATACACAAGGTTTTTTGCATTGTTCATACATTGTCTATGCTGTGCTTGTCAATTGAAACCCAACCCGTCATTAATTCCCGAAATAAAATAGTGATGTCAAACCTTGACCATTCAAATCCTTTTAAAACTTCAAAATTGTACCATCAATCGCCAATATTTGCCTTTTGCATTTTCCTTCTGTGTCGTCTTGGGTTATATTACAAGAATGGACTCTGACTTTTGCATTTAGTTGAGCAAAAAAAATGTGATTGAGCAAAAAATTGACTGGATTTTTGTGTGTGTTCCTACTCACGCCGCCTCTTAACTCATGGCCATGTAATACCTGCACCGACTTTGGACTTTTACACCTACGTTAAGTTCATATTTTTATTAAGGCAGAAACATGGGGGAAAACTGGCGGAAATCTTTTGCACTGAAACGGTTAGTTTTCTTTTAAATTTGAAGTCTTGACTAATCACGCCAATTAAAATAAGATTTCTGACAAAAATACTTAATGGAAACCTATCTCGTTTTCTAGGAAAACAATGAACTATTGGTTCTTATCACTTTATAAACGTTCTTGAATAATATTAACCTTGCATGCCGTGTAAAATATTCTTGACGTTGGCGTTGGAAAAAATTTTGGTAGAATTTCTAGGAAAAAATTTTCGCCTTTGTTTTCTTAATGGGATGATTTCATTCTGTGAGTTATTTCAGCGCTTGGTGTAGTATTCTCCTATTTCAGGGAATGTGAACAAAAACGGGCCAATTTTTTTTTACGTTTCAATTCAAGTACTGATTTACCCTGACTATCAGGAAATATGATTTCCAATTAACTGAAAACAAAAACCTTTAATTGTTTGTAGTATTTCATTAAAAGTTGCGTGGTCATTTTGCAATTGAGATTCTCAGATGCAAATTTTTTGGATACAATTGAACTCAAGGGAACGCTTGCCTTCACTTGGTTTCTTGGGTTTATTTTTAAAGGTAAGCTAAGCACAGCATTTTCCAGTGGACAGGCATCTGTCTGCCTTGCATAGCTTTTCCTCTTCTACTCTATATTTACAATTTCTCAGCTCTCCACCGCATTTCTATGCATTTACAGAAATAACCCGGCATAACCATGTGCACTGCATGTGTCCGTGTACATGTTTTGCCCGCCGTCCGTTCCTTTTGTTCGTCCGTGAATTCCATGATAAATAAATTCAGAAACTCACCATCAATGCTTTTCAAATAATCTGGCCTGTCATTCGAACAAAAGGTTATACACATTTCAAAGGTCACAGAACCAATCAAGATTGTTTAGAAACCGGGGTCGAAATTGTACGGGAAAAGGGTGATTGGGCTCTCAATCCAACGGCATTCCAATTTGTGTAATCTTACCGTATGGACACTCTTACAGCTTTTCTAAAACCTCCAGCAAGATCTAGTTATTTTTGAGTAATTCATTTTAAAATTGATCCTAGTATTTCATTTTCATTCATTCTAAAAAACTAGAACAACAAAGAAAAATAATAAAATTAATAAAACATAACAAAAACAAGAAATGGATAAATCAAAAAAGAAACAAAAGAAAGAAACAAGGGAGTAACCATTAACATTCGAGCAAGCGTCCGCTCGAAGGGTTAAGCTCCCAACGGGTATCAACCCATGCTCCGGCCCTGTGTATATGTTTTCTAAGCGCTAGACAGAGACCGGATGAGCTGCAAGTCTGCCGACTCAATCCACACCCAATATGGCCTTCTAAAAGATCAGAAAAAAATTCTGGTTTTTCAGTGAGCAAAGAATTAGGCTGTGCCAGTTCGGAGTGCAATTGAATGAAGTCCGAAAATACCCGATAATTGATCAACTCGGTTTTTGAGTGAAACCTCAACTTGAATCTTCGAATTGTTCACTATTACTCACGGCTCTTAATAATCTTTAACGATTTTTGGTCAAAGTGTTCTCATAACTATACCTAAGTAACAAGCAGAGCGCTGCATTCATTGTTGGGTTCATTAGTCTAATACTAAATGACAGTATTTCTAATTTTGTAATACCCTAATCTCTTTATCATGAGTTTGAGTACTTGGGAATTCAAAGAATCGTTGTTCTTGAGTTATGCTGAATCGAGACTGAATTTGTATTGCTTTTGACTTTTATTGCTATTGTCCACTGAACAATGACATCGACTCTTTTCAATTTATTATTTGTAGAATTGGGAGCCAGCTGCCCAAGACGTATGTATAAGAAAGACTTTTTTGAATAAGCTTGGATGCATCTTATTTCCATTTGGCTGAGATATTTCAATTCGCCAGATTTGGTCTTTCATGTATTTTATTTTTAAAATAAGGCAGCTGGTAGGAGATTTGCGCCAGGGGCGACGAAAAGACTATTATCAAACTAGTAACACTTATTCAATGAAAAATGTAGTAGTGAGTAGAGCGCACTTGTAATATATTTTTGGTCAGAACTTGAAAATTTTAATCAATAATTTTATTTTTAAACACTAAAAATTAAAGAGGGTGCATATACTTGTTATGCATATAAGATGAATGGCAAGAATGTGAATTATTTGAAATAAATTAGAGTTCGTTATAAACAAGAAATTTCCATTCTTACTTTGAACGTCATCTTCCTAAATTAGCCATCGCATTCATTCCCTTGGCGTGGGTCAACATGCGCTGTTGACCCACGCCAAACTCCGGAAGGCGGGAGTCTATCCACACACAAGCAAGACGCAGTTTAGGAAGAGTGGAGGGAAAGGAAAGGCGCACTGGAAGACAAGAGAGCGCAAGCAGACATTTTCCAAAATATTTATTTATTAAGTTTTTCGGTTTTTAGTGGTGTTTGTAATTATTTATTATTTCGCGTAATTTGACTTGACGAAAAGATATTCCACATTGTCCTTCAAGGTTAGAAATTTTTATAGTTTGCTTGGTTTGTTGAACATTGTTAGAGTATTCTATTAAAAACGAAAAATGGTGTTGGCTGGATGACAAGAAATCCCAAATTATCCTTCACGTTCTAGTCAACTAGTTGTTAGGAACTCAGAGCAAAACTTTTTATATTTATATTTGTATATTAAATGAACGAGATTTCTACCGCCACTGCACACATCATCCATTGACTTGGATTGTTCTGGTAAGAATTTAATTTTTTACACGTTGGTTGAGGAAGAAACGACGTAATTCAAACTTATCTAATCTCTGTGTAATAATTAATATATGATCTGATTTAATTTCAGGCTGAGAGGAGTGCGAGCACCAAGAAAGAAAATTCCCGTGTTGTTGACACAGACAGCTACAGCGTTGAGTAAATAATAATTTGCTCTTTACTTCTATTCGATTGACCTTGACCTTCTGCATAATTCTAGTGGAATTTCCCTGGAACATTTCCTAAGTGGATGTGACTTTGGTTTCGTCGAAAGGGAAACAACTTCATACTTCATGTACAGGATTGTACATGAATCTAAGTTTCTACAGTCACCAATTTCACATTACAACGATGCTGAAGATCAACAAAAGGATGGCTGTTCTTGCTGTCAAGAGAGGCCGCACACGAAACAATGCCGGAATGCGTCAAGATGTTCTACCCCAAATGTACCGATGGTGTAATCTTAAGACCGTGCAGGAATTTACACTATTTGGACAGCAGCTCCGCCCCCAAAAAAAAAATCTGGGCCAATGTGGTAGCACGGCTTCTCAATTAGGTTTTATATAATAACATTTAGCCAATATACACCTAATTGCCTCCAGACCCTATTGTTTTAATTATACACGGGCATGGGAGACACATTTTCATCATATGCATCAACACAAGATTATTGTAGCCATTCATGAAATTTCTCCATTTCACATATATGTATTAAGTGTAATTATGGTTGTGGTTCATGAGTTAGATCTCATTAAGAATTTTCGGCGATCGCCGACTACATTTCGTTTCCGACTCCTGCATACAAACCTGCTAAGAGGTTAAGCGGAAGGAGCAGTGCCGTTGTTAATACTTAAAATCTTGTCGGATCTGAGAGGATTACACCTCTCATTACAATAAAAATATGAGCGCGTAGGTTTATTTTTCACAATTTTCCTCACATTTTCGAAATCATCGACCGTGAGTCCTTTCATATGTTGTACAGCTCCAATTTATTCTACGGCTATTACTCACCTATAATTATGGTAATTGAAATTATGCAGATCTTGCTACATTGACTTTGCACATGATTGTACATGAATCTAAAAGTCTCTAGTCACCAATTTAACATTACAAACACAGTGGAAAAAAAATATATGGAATTACAACTACGTTTAACAAGAGTTTCGATATTTCTGATTTATTTTGAATAATTTCCTTCCAACGCAGTTGAAGGGTGTACAGGATGGATTGACTCATAATACACTCATTGGGCTAATTCTGTCTATAGTAAAATCTAAACGAATTGTCTTCGTGCTTTGAACTTTGAAATTCTCTGATCTTTTACACATAGCACAGAGAATTTTCCATGTTGAACTAAAGAGTGAACACGAAAGAAAGAGACAAACGCATTTCATACCGCAGCATAATTACATTTATATCTGCGGTCATGAATTTTTTTTAGGACATGGAGGAACCAATTACCTATTTATTTTTGCATTCGAGTGGTTCGTAAACACCGTACTTTCCAATGGCTCTAATTTTTTGTCGAACTCTCCACATTAGCGCTTGGCCATTCTAATCGGCAAATCCTTTAATTAGTCGTGAAAGAACTCTCTTGAATGATATCAAAGTCTTAGGTGTTTTATTAACTTTGGAGTATTTCCTCTTCAGTAAAGCCCAAAACTTTTCGATCGGGCGTGCTTGCGGTACATTGGCGGCATTCTCAATTTTTTTACAAAATCAACTTTTTGTTCATTCAAGTACTCGGTAACAATTTTTGCGTAATGACACGTAGCTAGGTCCGGTCAGAACAGAACATTTTTTTTTCAATGAAGGGTATCAACCTTTTTTTAACGAACTCTTTCAAGTATGTCTGTGAGTTCGTATTTCGTGACAAAAATAACGGTTTCGAAACTGCACCATTTTCGTCAATTGCCAGCCATATCATGTACTTACGAAGAAATTTTATTTTCCCTTTGTACTTATACTTTGGATTTATTTTTTTCTTGTCTCTACATGAATAGAACTTAACACCATTTACACAGTCCGGGTCCAAAACACAATAAGTCTCATCATCCAAGACCAAAATCTTTGATGGGTCAACCGGTAACCGTTTTTCGACAAGTTTACGACAGTTTGTTTTGGCAATTTTTTTTTGCTTGTCTGTGTATTTTGGAGCGGATGTTGCCTTATATGTTTTGAACCCCAACCGATCCACTTTAATTTGTTGAAGATAGCTCTGTGATCCCCCAATCCCCTCGTTCCATTTATCATTCCATTTCCCAAGGCACTAATGTCCAACCCCGCACCACAATTTGTTAAATTCATTAATTTAAGTTCCTAACCCCTTCCTACCTGTGCACCATATGTCGCAGTAATTAGCAGCGGTTAGATGAAATAGTTCGATGAGTAATAAAAATTGTCTTACTTGTCGGACGTTGCAGCCACGAATGTCAGGTGTTGCAAGTGCTTGGGTCAGATAATGAACAGAGTCAGGGTCAGAGAGTACGAACCCCGTAGGTTAAGGAATAAGATATTTTTTCCTAAGGTGGTAATGGATCACGCTACACTTGGTGTCTTGATTAGTAATAAATATGTCGACAGAACTCAAATTCCTTTAATCTCACACGATTAAGTAATACAATCCATGCTCCTCAAGTCGTCAAAACCAACTGACCACTAAAGTAAACGGCACTCTAGAACCAGAGTGATGAATCAAAAGAAGGAGAATTAAGGGATGAACCAAGTCGCAGATTCAATGCCATCGTTTACGCAAAGTCTAACCCAATCAGACGCACTTGGGATCCACCCAAAGATAAATTCATGTCCAATGCTTTGCGATCGTATCCCATTCATTAACCACAGACAACTGAGTTTGTTTTCCCAACAAACTCGAGCCTTTTTACGTATTCAAATTAATTTCCATTTCTTTCAAAAAAATGCCCGATTTTGTCAAACAAATAATTTTGAAGTACATTTGTAGAAGAATATCCTACTAAAATTGTGATTCAAAACCCAATAATATTTTGGATGGCAATGCATGCAGAGTGTTTTGAGCCGTCAACCGGCTTTCTATGTCCAGTAATTTCGGAAGAGATACCGCACCGGTTACACGACCACCCTAACCTATCCCCAGTTCATCGCAGACATCTTCCACGGCCTTGTCCTCTGCCTGTCTAAAATACTTTCTCATTTCTTGTTCATCCGGAATTATTTTAGGATTAATTTTCTGAATTGAATTATGCAAATCTATGAATTGCTGACGACATCTTTCCAGGATGGCTAAATTTTCCTTCAAAGATCTGGAATCTGGTGCGATACTCCTTCACTTGTGCCTCCATTATATCTATATACTCGTGTTGATATCTAATTAAAGCCATTAAATTGATTTCAAATGTTCTGTGAATTCTGATCTTGAGTGGATCAGGAAGCTTACTCCCCATTTTATTCTGAATTAAGTGAACACACTCGAGACATTGATACTGCTGTAGAATGGCCTGAACTTGTTCCGTCACTGGGTGTAGAGTTGCCACGCAATTATTACAGATTTCCAATGCAGATGCTGGTATTGATATTTGAACCTCCATTGTTGATATAAATTTTGAATGTTGATTTGTGAACGATAAACTGTCGCGTTGATCCGTCCTGAGAAGTATTTTAACCAAAAATTCGCTCAACCCAGACCTTATTTGACTTAAGTCGTGCCAGCTCAACTTCGTTTTGGCCGCTAAACCAAACTGCTTGGCTCAATACCAGGAGTTGCGTTCACCCTTAAATTTCAATAGTCATTTTTCCTATAATTTTTGCATGTTACAGGATACTGGATAAAATTGAGTTTTATGTTTATTTTGAACTCATGTCTTGAGCAAAGATAAGACTAGTCACAATTTGCCAGTACATGACTATACAAGTTTTAGAACGTTTTCGTACAGTATGATGAAGTTAACAACAATACTTATCTTTAAAAAATAATGAATTACTTGTTTTTAAAAAACAATAAATTCTGTCACATTATTCTGTGATGTTAATTTTCTTTATCTTAATGTTCACCAATGCATGAGCGGGAACACTTCTGACCACAGAATTACGTACACGACTTATGTTATAGTTACTCATTATGTTACAGTCAATAAAATTATGAATATTGTAATTATTATCGTTATTTCGAAACAATTTAAACAAGTTAATATTTATCTTACGACTCAATTTATTTTTAAAATTAAATTCTTTTTTCATGTTATAAAACCTATTTGTTCTCGTTTTTGTTACAAAATATAAGATACTGGATTTCTAATTGTTTATCTACTCATCGGACAGTTCATAACTAAACAGTTACAGCGTTGCAGGAGCATCCGGTGTTCAAAAAAATATTCTTTGGGAATAGAACAGTTCAGTTCCAAGCTAAATAATGTCGTTATCCAAGATTGAATATACCGGAATCCACAGACAGGAGGGAGGAGGAGAACTGACATACGAGTTCCACTGGACAAACTGGTAATTGTATACTTTTTAATTGAATGGGTAACTACACGTAATTTTCTCGGTCACGATTATTTTGAAATGAGATGAAATCCGTCAAATGTATTGCCCCATCTGGTTCCATCTGATTTTCGGTTTGGAAATTTTGAAACAATGCCCGAATGTATGAAGTCAGACCGAAGCGGCGAGAAACAACAATAAGTCTTGCACGATTAAAAATGAGGATTCCAAGCCTTAGAAATAATAGTTCATTTTAGAACTTCTGATTAATTTTAATTAATTCACTTGACTGAATATCTCACCCATTAGAAGAACAATAGATAAAATACATGGTCATATAATTGAGATTTTATCGACGGGTGGTTGCGGTGTTGTTGACGGAAAAATTCCATCAAACATTCCAAGTTCGCCTGGAAAAAGATAATCGTCGTAGCCAAATTGGATTGATCCTGGCACCCAGCATTTCCTCGAGTGATTTTTCCAAATTACTAAAAATTCATATTGACTGGATACAATTAATATAATTTTGCAATCTGCAAAATTCCAGCAAAATTACAATTTGGACTTGTCAACCATTATATTATTTAAAAATGTATTAAGTATTCCTTATACCCATACCTGAAGAATTGGGGTAAACATATAAATTATGATTAACTAGAATATTTTACAGACCCTTTACAGAAAGAGAGAAAGACTTCACAGGATTTAGGAAGATCGAACTTTCCTGTATGGGTTCTAGTGCTGCATATCTGACGAATCTATAAATGTTTACTGTACTGTGGGAAAGAGCTTCCGTTGGATACAGTTGAACATCTAGTTCTGCAAGATTTTGTATTGAATAATGTTGACGAATTATTGGTAAAATACTGTTGACAATAAATTAGAAAATAGTTAAAGTTGAAATGCTGTGGAATAGTGCGTGTTGGGGACTGCTAGAGTGTTTATATTTATACCCAGACCAACTCATCGTTACCCTTAATATGACTGGACACGTAATTTCTTTGTTTGTTCGAAATCCAGTTTATTTTGCGGTGGAAGAATAAGCAATCCTTAGCACTGAAGGCGAACATTGAATGCAAGAATTGCAGGTTAGATTTAAAATAAACAATTGTGTGCGTTGGCATGTAATAATCTTCTTTGTCAAACTAGATTGTCGTCATACCTGAGGGATCGCCAGAGCAGGTACAAGCCACAAGCCCAGCACAAGAGCAGGAAAATAATTTTGGTAAGTTTGCTTTTGATAACAGGCAACCAAGTCCATTTGAGGGATATAATGGTAATGACCGATCGGGTCCAAGTAGCACACAGAATTAGGCAACTAGGAATTGAAATGCGCACTTCCTTCAGAATTCTATTGCGTTAAGGATGGCCTTAGCATCTGCTCCAGAATATTCTTGATTTCCGCCAGTTCCTTGGCGACTTGGTGTGGTGGTGTTTCCTTCAGATGGTGGATGAGGATGGATGAGGATGGTGTTTCCTTCACCTCAGTTTTTTGGGAGTCTTCTGTCTCATCATTCTCCTTAGTCGCCATCGCAACTGTGATCCCCATCAACACCAGAATTGGTTCAAGAGCTTGCGTGATCCAGGGATTCTTAGGTCCTTCAAGATCTGCCGTACCTGGATAATAAGAATATTGAATATTGTACTATATTTCAAACTTGGTTTTGAGAAACAGAGAATAAGGTGACATGATAGATGGACATATAATACGCAACGATAGTAGGAAAATAGTATGTAGTTTCACATTGAAAACAGTAGTTGGATCCGTTCAAACAAATTCGGACACATAATGACGGGGTAAAACGGGTACACTACTCAATATACAGATGTGTTATCAATAGAAAAAGGTATCCATAGAGTTCAATACGGACTGAAGCGATGTGATCCCACACGCCCTTCTTCTTTCAACTCAACAAAAAAAAACAAGAGACTAGTCACATGCGTAACATTCACTCGCTAAAAGATTGTATGCTATTGGCGTCAGTTACATACAAAAGAACTCTTGCTCAGGTACTCCATCGTGTCTATCGATCTTAACGGCTCTAAAGAGATAGAATTGTACAAGATTGAACACGGAAATCCGACGCATGTTGTAGGGTTCGATTCTATATACTGATTTGAATACTCTAAAATGTTATTCTCGGGAACGTAAGGGGATTGAAATTTGGAATATGAACGGTACAGTACTAATGTCTGAGTTTCACTGCAGGCTGATAGAAAGAAACCACAATAAATAAAAAAAAAATAGGACCCTCTTTTTTTTGGGCAAGTGGTATGGTTGGATAAGTGAAAGTAAAAAACAATTCCCACTGTACAACCTGGGCTGCTACATGTGAAGATAATAATAATCATGTGAAGATAATAATAATAGTGATAATAATAATAATAAAGTTTATGAGCCCAAAGAGTAAATGCTCTGGAGTTCCCTTTTGATAAAATTACCCAGACCCTTAGACCCTAACAAAGGATGGGGATCAAGGTTCATCCGCCCTTCCTGTGTAAGGACCTAGTTATTCTCTTTCGGCAGTCGTTGTTGATCCGAGCAGGAATGATGTGGTGCTTTAGTGAGCGCATTTTTAGTCGCTACCACATTGAACGAATAAATTGTCAAAGTTTAGAAGTATATCAAACACACGAGTTTTGGACTAACTTCATGATAGGGCGTCCAAGGCGCAATCTCCATACCGTGCTGTTAATATTCGATATCCAGGAATTTTACAACAAGTTTAATTTGACAGATGACTTTACTGGAGAAAAAATAGCTACGCGTCCAATGCTCAGTGTGCAGCTAAAATTAGTAAGTGACCCAGTGGACGACGTTTTGTCTTATGAGATACTATACTGGCAAGTGATTCCACCATTAGTTGCATTCAGCTGTGGCCGAGCTGTACATCTAAACCCTCGTACACCGCACTTGCCATGTAATAACCCATCAGTATTGGGTTTGCCTCGTTTAACGTATCGTCGAGATAGTGAACCATTTTACGATACAATTTGGAACGACGAACAGTGTGAGTGCGTTCGGCCAGAAAAACAGCACAGGCAAATTATGGAAAAAACAAGACCATACAAAAGAACAATTGTGCAGCCCAGCCGAATAACGGGACATTTCAAAACCTTAAATCACTATTTCCCAAAAATCAACAAAATTTGAGTGACCATCCATAAACAGGGTGGTGCAAAAATAAGTTTTTCATACGATCGGTTGAATTTTAATTTGTCAACTTTCACAACCTGGATTTCTGTAAATAGTAATATCTCATTCATATTCAATAATATTAATAATTAAGGAGTTAGTAGATTCTCGTAGAAATTTTTTTCATCCTGCTCAAGATATTCCATTAATTTCCGTAAATCATATTTTTTGACGGCGCTCAATGGAAGTGCTTGAGTGTAGGCTGGAGGAATTACACATTGGTCAAACTGTGTCAGCGATCCAAGCTGATGATTCATCCAAGCTCCCTAAAGATTCACAACATTTTAGACAATGGCATATCAAATTCTAATTTGGAGTAGTTTAAAATTACTTACCATTCCGTGGGTCTGACGGGTCATAATTTGGTTTGGATTCCGTTTGTCGTAGCTTCCCACTACTAACCAGCAATGTGTGTTCAAGCTGTTTGCCTACTAGCACTGGTGTTCGTGGGGTTTTAGCTAGTGTTGTTTCAGTTCTATTCAGTTCCAGTTATTAACTGAGTTCCTAATTCAGTTCCAGTTCCAGTTCCTGGTAC